>OY744544.1:47228983-47468983 GCA_963556195.1 Sepiola atlantica
AACGCTCCACTCGGCTCTGACCTAAACTACCAGATCTCTATATATGGATGTATATATAAAACCTACCGATATTCGTTTCAACCAGGAAGCGATGGTTGTTCGAAATCCTCAATTTTTTTTATATACACCGAACCATAACAAACGAAAGATTCCAGCAACAAACGGATACAAATACTACACAGGATAAATTAGAATTTACCAATTACCAAAGACCACCAACATTTTGCAAAAACCTTTGGACTCCTGAACAATTTAAGTATCACTTTCTTTTTCAAGCATTCATCCCTAAATAACGGATGCTTTTATTTTTATTTTTATTTCATTTTGTCCTGACGTGTTATTAGATAACATCCACTTTGACATAAGACTATTCACCTCTGGCCCTCTTTTTGTTCGTTACTTCTACTTTGTTTTACTTTATATAAAATTTTCAAAGTTAATTGTTGCCGATAATATTTATAATCGCATTGTCGGCTTCCCCATCCTCTGATGAGAAGAAATGTTTTCTTTGAAAATCCATGGATTAAGGATATGAGGCTCCTTGCTCTGAACTTTTAATGTTTTTAATAAATGTTGTATCTTTACAATGTTTTATTCTCATCTTTTACCTCTAAAATAAATTGCTCTATTTAATATATTGAGCTTTAAACTTTCACAATAGATTATTATTATTAAACGATAATTTAATTATCGTTATAATTCTACACTTAAATATTATATTTATACATATATATATACAAGCATATATATATATATATATATACATACACATATATATATACATATATATGTGCATATATTTATATACATATATATGCATATATATACATACACATGTATATATACATTTATATAAAATGCATATACATACACATGTATATATATATATATTTTTATATACTTATACATATATGTACATAAATAGACATATATATAGGCATATATATATGCATATATATACATATACATATATATAAATATATATATATGCATATATATATACATATGTATACATATATATATATATATATATATATATATACATATATATATACATATATATATACATACAGGGCTTTACGCACTCCACTACTTTTGGAGCTGCTCCTGCTCCTGCTCTTGCTCCTGCTCCTGCTCCTGCTCCAACGCCCAAAATTGGAGCTTGCTCCTCTCACGCTCCCCATTTTCAAATAGGAGCCGCTCCTGCTCCAACTCCTATAAAAAAGGAGCGGCTCTTTTTCAGCGCTCCATAATGAAAATGTACCTTCTTTCATAAACGTTCTATTCTGCCAAGGAATGGTCGAAGGATAGGGGTGGGCGTCAAAGGATCTCGTCAATATGGGTTGGGATGTAACTTAAAATGTAAGACCGTAAGATAATATTTGACAAAATCTCGCTAATATTTTGAGAGTTATAGGAGAACATGTCGGACGAAGTATAGGATTATACGTAAATTTTCGTTTCTTGAGGTATAGAAATAGAAAAATCCCTGAAGTATTTTAAAACAATTTTAATTTTCATTACATTAACAACCTATTTTTTTCAGGAAAGGAAAATTTGACCCGATATTTTTTTCTATTTATTTTGGAAAGGAATTTACATTTGTTTTAAGTAAATAAAGTTTTACTTTTAAACATTATTATTGATTCTTTTCTTTTTGAAGAAAACATGTCTCTGGAAGAGGAGAGACAGCCAGGGCAACATTACTCGTCGTGTTGTTGTTTAATATTTGTTTGTTTTACGAACGTAACTATATTGTATAGTATATTATTATTTATAACAAAGAAACGCGCAGGTACTTTCAAACAAATTGATTTATCCATTTTTTTTCTATAGTACAATTTGGGACGAAAAAATAGACCAATGAAGTTCATTATTTAAAGATTGAAAAAAATTTTTTTCATAAGTTGCCCCAAAAATATCAATAAATTGTCAATAAACAATTCAGAGATCCATTTAATGTCTTAAAATTTCATACAAAATATCTGGCCTAGACCTTGGGAGTTGAAAAAATATCGGGTCAAATTTACCTTCTGTCCCCCCCCCCCCCAAAGAAAAAATTAACTGGAGCAAGTTTTCCTAGGTCGGGCAAAAACATTTATTAAAATTAAAAATTTGAAAAAAAAGGTGAAACGTCTATATTTGAAATTTCTAACAAAAAAACTGTTTACAATTTTAATATTCGATAATAGATTTTTTAAGATAAAGAAAGGTATCTAATCTACTTTCGGTTCTAAAAAACAACAAATTAGTCAGAAAGTCTAATTATTTGCTTTTTAAAATTAAAATTAAAGATATTTTCTTTAATTTAATTAAGTTTAAACATTGGTTTAATTGTAGAATAGGGATCGCTGTTTTCTTTCGCTTATCTCGCTTGGTATTCGCACAAATTTAGGATGAAACTGATTGCTGGTGTTAATTGTATTTTTCATACTGAAATAAAATTCTCATTTACTTTTTAAAGTGTTGAGAATCTAACTTTAATTCCAGGTTTTAATCGCTGGCGGCCATGTTGGTTTTTTTTGTTTTTTCTTTGGACTAATTATATTTTTTCCTTCGACTAAAGATATTTTTACTGCTTTAACATTTTATTACACACAAAAAAAACTTTGAACATTCTATTTACAAAAGCAAGTTTTAACGGAATTTAACGAATTTAAAAGCAAACATGAAAAGGTTAAAACATACTAGTCGTGAATTTAAGAATAACAAAAAAATGTCGCCGAAAAGACGATGGGTAAAAATGTGTCATAAAAGTTCAATTTGATATATGCTAAAAAATAAATTAGAATTTTTTTTTAAGACAAAATGTACCATTTCACCCCAAAAATCGATTTTATCGAACATTTGGGTGAATACCGAGCGAAATGGGCGAGAAAATCCAACGGCCCCTATAGTATAATTGAACCTAAAATTCTTTATTTTAAAACACGAAATAAAAGAAAAATTGGCTTATTTATTCAATCACAATAAACATCCTTTTCATAAATACAAAAAAGTTCAAATCTGTAAGAAAATAACTTCAAAGACATCTATGGACTCACTGGCGACATTTGTTCCCCAAATTGTCTTCTGCCTTAATAAAAGTGTCCCATCAAAAATGTAACATGTCAATGTAAAAATGTTCTGTTTTCAAGACATCTATAGACGCATTAGCATTTAAAGACATTTGGTGCCAAATTGTCTGTCTTCCCATAAAAAAAATTAACACATAGATGTAAAACTCTGAGAACTTCAAATGTTCTCCTTCTTTCTCTCTGTCTCTCCCTCCCTCTCCCTCTATCCCTATCTCATATACATTTACCAGATATAATTTTAAAAAATAACTCAGAGTAAACTTTGAGATTTTCTTTTCTTTTCCTTTTTATTACTGAATAAAAAACTGATGTTTAAAAGAAAAAAAATCAAATAATTTTGGAGCGAGGAGCGCGGAGCGATAAAACCACCGCTCTTTAGTCCAAAATGGAGTTGCTCCCGCTCCATTCCCGCTGAATATAAAATGAGCCCTCCTCTCCTTCGCTCCAGCAAAAAAGGAGCGTGTTCCTGGAGCGCGCTCCTTTTTGGAGGGCTCCGTAACGCCCTGAATAACATCCGAGATGAAAACAATAGTCCGAATAATCCAAATAATACAAAATTTCAATCTTCATCTCGAAACTTCCGAAACCTAAAATGCTGGTTGATTCTAACCTTGTCAGTCAATCTAGTGTATATATGAACGAGAACAATTGATAAGCAATACAAATCTGAATTCGCCAGTTTATGTCACGATTGCTCATATCACGTGCTCTCATATGAATGTTGATGAATATCAAATATTAAGATGAAAACCATCGGATCGAAATAGGTAAGAATTATTAATGCACATCAATTATCAACAGCGTTCATTTTTAAAGACGGGAGAAAAAATCATCATAAATGAACAACACATATGAAGAAGGTCGGAGGGTACATTGGCTGAAACGTAGCTGATATATCAACTTGGTAAGAACAATAGTTTGAAAAAAAAACAATTTTAATAATGGAAGAATGTTATCATATATTTAACGCAGATCTTACCGGGTGTTTAATCTTCGTGTGGTTAGGACAAGAAACAGTGATTTTATATGAAAACAGGTAATTATAAGTTACTCACATATTTTATTCTTATTTTCTAAGAAACTGATCAATAAAATAGATTTCCATCCACGTGTTTCCTTTTGACAATGGGGATCATGTTCCAATAACTTGAGCGCTCGTTGTATGCTATACATTAATTTACTTGCTTTTCTGTTCTCTTTTCTTTATTATAGCGTACTTTGTTTGTAAGACATTTGGATCCGACGGGCGAAGCAAAATAGTTCGAAATGGATGAGAAAGTACCTGGCGCAACAGGTGTTCCAATTGATTAACCAGATGATTTCTATTAAGTGGTCGACGATGTTGATAACAACACTTGTGTGAGCATCGTCAATAGTAGCTAAGAACTGATGAATGTTCGAGTTAGGGGCACAATCTATGAAATTACATGTTACAGGCAGACAGATATTACTATCTCAGTTACTCATAGCCACTGCAAATAATCAAACAGTAACACGAGATTTCATAAGAGAATTGTATGAAATTTGAAAAAGTAATACCACAAATAATCTTTAAACTTGCGATAAAGTCTGGATTAGAGTAGATTTAATAGATGTATACAATAGGAATATTGGATATTCTATTTCATACAATCTTTATAATAACGCAAGTGGTGGACCCCTTTTTTCGTCACGGGCGCCCCGCCGTATTGAATATGTGTTTTTTCTTGGGTACACACGTGAGTCTGAAATAAACGGGAATAAAAACCAATGACGCAAAAACGGCAATGATAAAGAGACGGTTGTATATCTTCTATATAATGAAATAAAGTCGTTTTTCCCCCGAGCCTTCGGGCATTATAGGAAAATAACCGACCACTTCATATGCTAATCGGTTCACTTACAGCAATTCCTAATGCGTGTTTCTAAAAAATATGCATACATTTTGTAATCTTAATAAAATTATTACATTAATTCCTATCTAGCTGCTTCTCCCAAATACGTCTTCAACAAAGAGGGTAGCAAACATTTTCTTTCTCCTGCAATTATCTACTCATATGCCATTCATATTCACTTTTAATGTAATAACATTAAAAGAGCTACATATGATCAAACCATCGATATTATTTCAATCAATAAACTCTTACTATTCTGCATAAAATAATAAACGCTCCCTCAAATTATATTACATTCTAACTAACGTATTGACTGTACTCGAGGAATAGCAGAATACCAGATTGATTTTATTTAAGCAGTTCTGTTCGGCTATCCAGCATGCATTTAATCACTTTTCAGAATGAAGAAATACATAAACGAACAGCTCACATAGTAATCAAAATGGCGTCTTAGCCTGACGATTCGGGTAATCGTGCGTAACTTTACTTCGCTTTTCTCGCTTCATATACGTTATAACAACTGTTTTTGTTTGGTAACCGACATTAATTGCTTAAAACTAACATAAAAATCCGTTATTAACTTTTACCAACTGTAAAACAAACAAAAAAAATCGCTTACTATAAAGGAAATTTTAAGGAATAAACATCCTGTACCGTATTTCAATGTTGTAACCTGCATTAATTTAGTACAACAAACCAAAAGATCGCTTATTAAGTCTTAACGCCTGTATTTTTTACTAATAAACATCCCGATATTTCAATGTTGTGACCGGCATTAATAGATGAAAACAAAAGATCGCTTTTTTAGTTTTAACGCCTGTTTTATTTTACTAATAAAAATCCCGATGTTTTAATGTCTGTATTTTTCTAATAAACATGCCGACGTCGTATTTCAATGTTTTGACCGGTATTACTTGATACAAACCAAAAGATCGCTTTTTAGTTTTAATGCCTTTTTTTTTTACTAATAAACATACCGATACTGTGTTTCAATGTTGTGACCTGAATTAATTTAGTACAACAAGCCAAAAGATCGCCTATTAAGTCTTAACGCCCGTATTTTTTTACTAATAAATATCCCAAAAGCGTATGACAATGTTGTGACCGGCATTGATTGATTAAAACAAACCAAAAGATCGTTCATTTAGTATTATTGCCTGCTCTTTTTAAAAATTAATTATTTTTAGTGTGCAATCATTTAGTTTCAAACTATTACACATAAAATGCTGTTTATAACCGTTTGGTACAACAGAAATAGTCCACTGATGGCGGCCCACGGCCACGAATTCGGAATAGGGCAGTGTGAGCGAGAAAATTCAATATCGCGAACTTATAGGTCATCTAATCTACACGTTTACAAAATTTTTACTGTCACACCCATCAGAGTATAATTTAAATCGTGTAAACTATTTAGTATTCTCCTTACAATAATAACAATACTGTAGAAAATATTGGGGGGTAGTTTTATTACTTCTCAAATTTAGCTTTTTTCTGCTTTAAAACTAATGTAAAAAGATTACATAAATAGGGTAGACTGGGGCATCATGGGACAATTTTTTAGGATTTTGACGAAAAAGGAAAAATTTGATATCAATACTTATGAAAAGCAAGCATTTTCTTTAGAGTAAATGTGAAAGATATGTATAATGAGTTCATTTTGGGTTGTTTTCTAAAATATTATCACAAAATGTAATGGGTTCTAACCAACGGTTTTAAAATTGGTAAAAAAGTTTTAGATTGTGGTCCATAATCGGTCACCATTGTGTCTCGTCAATAAAAAAACTCATTTGGTCAAAACAAAAGGTGATAAGCAGTTGCAATATGCAGCATAAGAACAATAGATACTGTTGTGACCCTGTAAAGAGGCCGGAATGAAAACACGAACACACACACAAATGTATGATATCTGGTCGCGGTGCCCTTATGTGAACCCCACTCGCGTGCACAGTCTTGCCAGACCGTGAACACACTTCAGCCGATCGTCGTAGTGGCAATAAAAAAATATGTCGATCGAAATTCCTCTAGGCCGGGATGGCGACGATGATGATGATGACGTCGCGTCGCCGATCTTGTCGTCTCGTCCAGCTACAAATACACTCCCACGTTGAAACTGTTTATATCAGCGAGCGATCACTGGGCGAACAGCAATCGGTTGGCTCTGTGAGTGCGAAAGATTATTCAAAGCAGAATAAAAGGAAAAGAACCATGTTCAACAACTCGGTCGGGTTTTTTTGTATGGAAGAGTAATTATTAATAAAATAAAAGAATTGATTTTACATTAGATTAATGTCTACCGTACTCGTAAAAGTTGTTTACTCTAAGTTATTTCGTTGGTTCTGTGTGTGTGTAAATTCGTTCACAAGTGGTTGTTTAGTCACAAATCAACTGGCGAAGAAAACGATGAGGAGTTCGTTCGGTTTTCTTCTCTTCGTCACGCACCATCATCGGCGCACGGCGTCGGGCGCGTCCGACTCTAACGACAATTCAACTCCGTCTGTCTGTGTACTTGTTCTCTACTTCGCCACGCACGCCTTCATCGGCGTGCGTCGGACGATCGTCCGACCCTGACTGGCTTACTCGCTGTCTCTACTCGTTCTGTACTGAACTTTTCTATTCCTCTTATTGAAGGGGTCTATCGTCGTACACCCCTTTCCCTGTCATATTTCTCTCTGCGTCTCTTCCTCTCTCAGAGGGGGGGGACGGGCGCCTCACTCCCCTGTCTCTACAATAAATGGAATTTTCTTTCTGGCCCGGTGTTATCACTAAAACAATTGCCTTTTCAGCCTGCCACACAGCTGGTGACGATCTCTCACCGAGTTCCTGATTAACGATGACAGGCCTAATTGCTTATCTGCTAAATCGAAGCAGACCTCCAGAATCGCAAATCCAAAGCGTATCCTTACTCAAAACCATATCTCTTTGTTGATATTTATTAGAATTAATGCTATGATCATGGATTTAAAAAAATCTTTAACTTCCCATCTGACAACTCTCTTCTTTTTGTGGTGGCGTTCGGTGTTGACTACCAAACACGACTCCACCAGACAAACCGGTGTCTTGTTCCCATCGTCTGAATAAGTTCGTTTCCACGTCAAATATATACTAGTTTTATATCTTCACTTCGTCTCTACACAGAGCCTAGCATCACCACCAAGATGCATACTAGTGCGTAACCAGGGTACCCGATCCCCATGGGGCCCCGGATATTTTGTCACACACTCGTCTCGGGGCAACATATGCACACAATTTTAGGCATACCCAGACCCCCTTCAGAAGGATGTAGATAACAGATATTGCGACGAACCTTAAGGGCTCTACCAATCCATAAGAACCTGAAAAAAGCCCGCTGCAATTCAAGCAGTATATCCGACAGGAGTGGGAGCACGATAGACGATATAGGATGAGAGGACCTTATCGCTTTCTTAAGTTTAATCCTGTGACAATAAAGAGGAACACTTGCAGCAGGAAAGAGGATGATGTGCTTCGCATATTGTGTCTGCAGGGTAAAGAAGGGCTTCTCTTCATGAGTGCAAATTTTAATAGTGTAGTCTGATTTGCGTATGTGGAGATCAGCTTATATGAATGAAGAGGACAGCTGGAAAGTAACGGAAGCGATTTGGATTGCAGAGAGAAAGGCAAAACAGTGATTGTATTGAAAATCGGTGAAGTTGAATTACCGTCAAAACTTTTTTGTTTTATTTTTCTGGCACAGTTAGGTAAAATGGACAGCCGTTTCAACTTATAGATAATTCCTGAGTTTGATGGGACTGGAACAGTCGTTGAATGGATTGAGAAGCTTGAATTAGTGTGTGACTTATCTGGAGTGAAGCGGCTTGAAAATGTCATCCCACTCTGGCTAACTATGGGAGCATTCGCAGTTTACCAACAACTAACTCAAGAAGAAAAATCCGATGTAGCTCGAATTAAGGGAGCTATATTCATTGCCTTTGTTGATGACAGATTTACAGCGTATGAGAAGTTCGAGGCACATGTATTGTGTCCGGGTGATACTGTAGACGTGTATCTGGCAGATCTGCGGAAGCTGTCAGTGCTATTTGGAGGAATACCAGATAATGTGCTGGTGTGTGAAAAGGCTGTTGCGGTCCTCCTCTAGGGTGGACGATATAACTTTAAAAGAGTTGTTGGCTCGAGCTCGAGCATTGATGAAAGACAATGCTGAAGTGGGGGAACCCGTTATGGCTGCAAAACAGCCTGACCAAACACTCAACCACCTGTGGGCATCTGATTATACATGTTACAAATGCAATGGCCCTAATCATTTCGCAAGAGACTGCATGCAAAGGAAGCAGACCACCCATCAACGATGTTATCGATGCAACAAGGCTAGTCATCTGGTAAGAGATTGTCCAGGAAACGAAGTTGGGGACGAGACATCAGTGCCAGTCTATTCCCCAGTCAGAATGGGAACTCGGCACTACCTGTCATTACCATTTATTTTGATGATGCACCATGCTTGGTTCTATCTTGAGTGCAAAACTATGTCAGTCTTGGTCAAAGCAGGAAATGATGCTAACTAAATTGACCGTTGCTACGCAGGCCTATTAGGATTTATACAGAGACTAGTCACGTTGCCACAATCAACATGCTTATTATGCAAGGGAAACCTCTTGATTTCGATATGTTACTTGGTATTGACGCCATTAAGACTTTCGGTGGCGTTCGCATCACACAATCTGGAAGTGTCGAGTTTGGGGAGGCACAACCCATCTGTGCAGCGCTTTGTATTAACGAAGTTGATTTTGTTGCAAAGTTTGACGAACAGAAGGGAGTGTGGGTGCAGCATGGACATGGTCAGCGGGTCGTGCAGCAGAGAAACTGGAAACTCGGATTTCTGAATATCCAATGTCTAATGAATTAAGGGGGGATTATGACACGAGTTGCATACCTGGATAAACAACGGTTGGTTGCTGCCATATAATCAGGAGGAGTTTGACTCACCCAAGGAACTAATGCCACTGATGGCTGTGCTGCAGGCCAATGAAAATAAGGTGCGTCCTGTGATGGACTATCGTGAGTTAAACACTTATGTTGATGCATTCACTGGTGATGCAGATGTTTGCGCAGAGAAAATGCCAGAATGGAGACAGCAAGGAACGAATGTATCCATTCTGGACCTCAGGAAGGCATACCTACAGATCCATGTTGAGAGATCCCTCTGGCCGTACCAAACAGTGATATTTAATGGACAAAGATATTGTCGAACCAGGTTAGGGTTTGGCTTAAATGTGGCGCCTCTTGTAATACGGGATGTGCTCGAGGCTGTGCTAGCCCAGGATGAGAAGATAAGAGCAACGTCGACGTATATTGATGACATATATATAAATGAAGACGTGGCGTCTGCAGAATCCGTAAGGAAGCATCTGGACCTGTATGGACTTACTAGTAAGGACCCAGAGAAACTGAAAAATGGTGCACGAGTGCTGGGATTAGAAGTTTCGGCAGAGCATGGCCGACTGCGATAGCGATGAGGAAGCAGTACTGTGGATGCGCCGAGAACTATGACACGAAGATGTATCTTCTCCATGTGTGGCAAACTGGTGGAGCACTTTCCCGTGTGTGGATTGCTTCGAGTGGCATCAGGCTTTTTTAAACGTCACACTACAACTGTCATACACGACTGGGATGACAAGGTTAGTGATGCTCTGCTGGAGTGCATGATAGCAGATACACTTGCCCGTGTACAGCAATCAGATCCCGTCCGAGGAAAATGGTGCGTGGACACAAAGGAACTGGATGTGTGGATGGATACAAACTCGCTTGCTGTGGCGTAGCTTCTGACTCCATCGGAGTTATCATCGAGGATACATGCTGAGTGCGACTAACAAAGGATACCCAACATATAAACATGGCAGAGATGGATGCCATACTAAAAGGACTAAATCTCGCACTCAAGTGGAAGGCCAATGTGTTACACATAAAAACAGACTCTGTGTGTGTGTACCACTGGGTGACCAATGCCCTCACGGGAAAGTCTTGGTTGAGCACAAAGGCTCATAAGGCAGAGACTGGGCATAATAATCTCACTTGTGAAAGAGTACGACATATCGGTTGATATAGCACTGGTAAGATCTGACCAGAACCGATCAGACTCTCTGACGAGAGTTCCACAGCGGTGGCTCAATGATATGAAGATAGAGATTGAACAAACACAGCCAGTGTGTGCACTTGCCACAGACAACCTGAACCGAACACAGCTGGACGAAATTCATCGACATAGTGGACATCCTGGAATCAGGCGAACATTATATTTTGTGCGTAGTAAAGGCAGTTATTCGGAATTTTAAGGAATGCCAGACAATAGAGCCAGCTCCAGTGCAATGGAAAAAGGGAGGGCTCAGTGTGCAGGAGGTATTGAACCGGCTAGGCATGGACATCACACACTACAACGGTTGCCATTTTTTGACACTGATCGATTGTGGACCCACACGGTTTTCAATCTGGCGGCCACTACAACGGCTAGATACTGCACATGTGATCCGGCAATTAGAATCAGTGTTTTTTTAACGTAGTCCCCCAGGCGAGATTCTGGCTGATAATGACACTGCCTTCTGCAGTCAAAAATTCCGGCAGTTCTTGAACGAGTGGGGTGTAAACTTCCAACTACGCTGCGCATACAGGCCATCAGGAAATTATATTATAGAAAGATGTCATAGGACAGTGAAGCAGATTGCTGCACGAAAGAGCTGCCCTGTTATGAAGACTGTGTATTGGTACAACGTTACCCCCAAGGATGATGTGTCCACTTCATCGGCACCTGCCAATCTGTTTTACTCATACGAGATCAGAGTGAAAGGGTCAATGTTGTGCCCCATCCAAATCACCATAGGATCTCTACACTTTATAAAGAAGGGGACACAGTTTGGGGGAAAAATCCGCAAAGACGTTGCACGTCGAAATTCAGACCAGGTCGTGTCCCCAGAGTGATAAATCTGCAGTCGGTGGTCGTCAATGGCATGCCTCGACATGTAGGAGACGTGCGCTTATGTCTTAGTTTAGCACCGGTAGTGAACGACAATGATGACACATCATCAGAGAGTACTGAATAGAGAGAACCAGATTCTGATACAAGTAGTAGTAGTTCTGCGTCCGAAAGTCAGAAAGAAGAGGACGTTCCTTGGTTGAGCTGTCTTATTCCATTGCCAATTCAGGTCCTGGTACATTTGATGTAAGAGAGGAAGAAATAACTGTCTCACTATCGAGAAGTATTAGAATAAAGCGACCAGCCATCACCTGTCACTTGTGTGATCATACGATCAGGGTGGAGTGTGACAATGAAGAGGAACAAGTGCCAGCAGGAAAGAGGATGAGGTGCTTCGCATGTCGTGTCTGCGTGCACATTTTTATAGTGAAGTCTGATTTGCATATGTGGAGATCAGCTGATATGAATGAAGAGGACAGCTGGGAAGTAATGGAAGCGATTTGGATTGCTGAGAGAAAGGCAGAGAAAAAGTGGTTTTATTGAAAATCGGTGAAGTTGAATTATCACCAAAACTTTTTTGTTTTATTTGTCTGGCACAGTTAGGTAACAAATCCACCACTCATTCCCAATTATAGCACCCGTCATTCAACGACGTGTTGAGTTTTCAGTAACCCGCCATTCTAGGCTAAAGTCTAGGTAAGTTTACAGGTCGGTGATTGGAGTAAATTATATTATGAAAACTTGGACACTCTAATACTCCTATGTAGGCACTCTTATTAAGAACTGGTCGATATAACTCGAAAGTTGTAACGAACCGGAGCCGCAGCGGCTAGTTGTCCAAGTTCATACTACATCATGTGGTTTTTCATTTCGGAATTTATTGACATGATCAAACTTATTGAGAAACTCACAAAATACTTTAGCATCCTTATTTTGGTTAATACTCCTAGAACGATTATCCAAACGATCTAAATCGGGATCCAGGACCGCGTTCCAGTTCCCCGCTAAGATAATTGTCCAAGAAGTATTCATGAACTGCTCGATCCAGGAGCGAACTCGGTGTGGCTATTAGGTGCCCCAATGAATTGAAATGCTTTATCGTTTATGGTAACATCCAGAATGCAAAGCCTTCCTTCTGAATCCAAGAAACAAGGGATATCGACGCATCTAAAGTGTGCTTTACTAACCAGAGAGATTGAAGTACGCTGAATAGACACGAAAATTCCTAGTCAGCGCACCCAAATAATTACCTGGAATTAAGTGGGTTTCCTGAATACAGCATATATCCACTCCGAGCTGCTGAAAATCCTGTCAGACTCAAATTTTGCGAGAACCGCACCTTAGCCCCCGGACATTCACACTAGCTCGATTGATTGCCATTGTGATATCTTGGGTTTCAGAAACGAACATTGACGGTGTCAAGGTGCCGACGGCCTTTCCCATGAAATAAGTTATCATCTGAGTGTTTATAAGGCCATTTTGGGACAAACTGCCAACATCAAGAGGGTATATTAGTTTAGTGTCCCTATACAGGGAGGAGTGTAGTAGTACAGGGACCCTCCCATGACATGATTTCCTGAAACTGTGTAAAGTAGGGTTTTAATAAATAGCTACAAGTGAAACAATGTCGCAAGTCAGGTTTGCTTCTTCAATAATGCACCAAACAGGTTTTGCTTTGTCTCGCGCCCATATGACAGTTAAGATTTGAGGGCCATTGAGGTAATTGTACGGGTCCTACACTGATTTACCTCGGTAAATGCTAGCATCTTTCTCAGGTCAGTAAAATGATGCCCTTCGCCCTGGTGACAACTTCTGCCGATATCCTACAAATATTTTTGAGTTGTTGTTTCTTCTCCTTTTCTTTAGCGGGGACAGTTGCTTGTATATTTTCACTCATTTGGGGCGGTGGGGGTTGTCAAATCTGTTTTCGTTAGGGAGTGCGGAAACCGACCTTTTTCTACCCTAACTGCTTCCTCTTGATAATACCCTAGCATGCACAGTGGGCTATGTTTATCCCTGAAGCTTGAAAGACTGAATATCTGCGGGTTCTTCCAGTTTCCGAAATTGAAAGATATCATACCCAGCGCCTCGGCAGAGTGGGCATTGAGTAGATTTTGTAGACCGTGGCCGGACGGAGGGTCATCATGATCGACAATAAACATTTTCGCCTTGCAGCATCTTCCTTTAAATTTTATAGGGACGGTGATGAATCCACGAACGGGCATGTCTTGTCTGGATCGATACGCAAATATCTGTGTGACTGTGCCATTTATTGTCGGTCTGTGCTAGAGACCGTTGTACATGCGTCCAGAAATTATGTTGACACTGACACTCGTGTCTAAAACAAAGGTAACCAGGGAGTTATTAACGAGAATGGTGGCTGTGGCCGTTCTTGTCGACGTAGGAATTTTTACTGTGAACACAGATTCATCACTCAACGTAGAAGGGGATTCAACTTCATTCTGATATGAGTATGAAAGTCGTCTTACCGGTTTTGAGTTGAATACTTTTGCAAAATGGTTTCTTTTTCGGCAGTTCCTACATTCCTGTCCCTTAGCGGGACACGTCACATGTGTTGCCGAGTATCCACGGTAGTAGAAAACATGTCCGGCGTCTTTGCCACGTGGTTGGGGCCTCAGAGTAAAGTGACGACAACTACCTCGAGTGTGTCCGTAGTAGCATTCACTGTCGGTATTTGTTTTAGTTCTTCTCTGCATGCGTACTGCCTGTGGCTTTCTTTATTGTGATGGGATGACACCCGTTCTATGGACTACCTCCTGTTCTATGTCTGTAGCACGTGTGCATGCTAGCGCAATCCTCTCTCTTCAAACAAATAGATCCAGACAGCTCTCCTGGAGAAGAGAGTGTAGAATCAGAATCGGATTCCGAAGATGAATTCTGCTCACACCCACAACCGGAAGAATCAGACTCCAAACATGAGTGCCGTCCACGTCTAAAACCGGAGAAACCAGCCGAAACACAGACGACTCAGAAACATAACTCACCAGTGGAAAGACACCCCTTGCCAACGGTAAAACGCAATCCAATGCGGAAACATCTTCATCCTGCTCGATTTGAAGACTTTGTCAAATAGATGAATATGTGAGTAACGTTCAATTCTGTTTTGCAAAAAAACAAACTTTGATTTTTTCCTTGACTGGTCGAATTAATTGTTAATTCGGTGAAATGTACTTTAAGGGGTCCTCTTGAGGTCGCAGTGGATCCCCATAGACTTCCACTCACGTTGTGCATATCGAAGTATGGGCTATACCTACTCCCATAATATGTGAATGTAAATAAATAAATAAAAAAATAAATGCAATATGAATGAAAAATAAAATGAATGAAAACAGTCAATGAAAAAAATGAATGAAAAATGAATAAAAAATGAATAAAAAAACATCCGGCCATGTAGGATTTTTCTTTTGATTAACACCAGTTTGCAATTTCGGATGTCAGATAGGGCGGCCATGACAAAGTGGATATATTCTATATTACCATTAAACGAATTAGTTGAAAGAAATAATAAATGGAAAAAAGTAAATGAAAAAGATGAATATAAAAACGAATGGAAGAAAAAAATGAATGGAAAAATGACTGAAAATCGAATAAAGAAAAAAGAAAGAAATGAATAAACAAATTGAATAAAAACAAAACATCCGGCCTAAGATATAATGTAGGATTTTTCTTTTGATTAACACCAGTTTGCATTTTCTGATGTCAGATAGGGCGGCCATGACCAAGTGTGTATCTTTTATTTTACCATTAAACAAATGTAAAATATGTCCTCATATAGAGTTTGAAATAAAGATGCAAATTCATTTCCGGTCTAGTAATGTGTTCAGTTATGTAGCACCTCTGTCATATAAAAGAACTCACATTACGCTTAGTTCATACTCCTAAAAAAATCATTCATTTACTAATGCGCCCCTGTCGTATCAAAGAACCCATATGGTTCATTTGTGCCCCGGAACTAAAATCATGTTCATTTATGTAGCACCCCTGTCATATTACCTTTTTTGAATTATGAGTTAGCGATTTCTTTATATGGCGTACAGTGGCAGACATTGTCGAGAAGTGGCGGATATGGCGGACATTGGAGGAAAGTGGTGGATAGTAGCGGATATATGCAGGTAGTGGCAAGCATCGTCTAAGAAGAAGTAAAGAGAAGAAAAAGAAAACAAAGAAGAAGAAGAAGAAGAAGAAGAAGAAGAAAAACAGAAGAAGAAAAAAGATGGTGGTTAGTTTATTGCTAATCGCCTGAGGCGCCCCTACAGGGGAATGCCGACGGGACTGCAGTCATAGGAAATGCACCCTCCCAGGCCTGTACCTTCACCCTTCCAGAGGTGTTTAGTTTATTAAAATCACGCCAAGTACTTGTTTCCTGCCCCCCCACCTTACCTCCCTATGAGGTTATTTTCGGATTAGTTGCAGGAATGACACGGGTATCAAGGTAAAGGCTGGGAGAGTTAACCTCCTTCTTCCTAGAACTTGACTCAGACCGACAGAATCAAGGACAGTACCGGTATTGTCCCAGAATTAGTGTCTATTAATTTTTAATTTCTTCCCCGCCCCACATTCTAGGGAATAATTTGTAGTTTTTTACAAATTACTACAAATTAATACATAAATACATTGGTAACTCTATAAATATAAAATCAAGGAGGCCTCCACAGGTCTATAAATATCGCTCTTTCTGATTACCCCTTCCTTTGATAAGGATAATAGTTCGAAGAGAAACGTGATAAAAATAATAATAATGTGCAGATGGCGTAAAAATATTACCCAAACCTATCACCATGACATCATGTACCTATCAATATGACATCATGTGTGCAAGATAACGAAAAATGGCCATTTGACACCCCCAAAAAATGAATCTTTTTTTTGTAATTTTTCGATATTATTTTGCCGGGGTTATGTCGGTTTAAATAATACCTACTTTGTCAGTGTTTTTTGTGTATTTTTCAAGTTTTATCAAGACATACATACACACAGATTTTTTTTTTGAGATGGCTCATGTCCAGCCAAACGTTCCAGGTTTGGGGGAAGGTAACGACCCCATTTACCCTGTCATGTCTTTACTTTCCCTTGGCACAAGGCATGGAGCTGCAATGGTTCATGAGGGGAAAAAACGGTTTTAAAAAAAAGCAAGGAAAAAAAAAGTCCAACTTCAAAAATAATTTGGCTCTAAAAAAGAGAGTCCGAATAACAACAACAATGAGGAATAACAATAATGGTAACAGTAATCAAAAAGGGGCACGTAGCAGAAACCGACAAGGAGAACAGTGTTGAAGCTGATCTAGGTATTTAATTGTTCCCACCGCAGGAATATGTGGCACAAGGCCGGAAGGTGGGAAGAGTCAGATCAGCGCCCCTAAAGAAGAAGCATTCTGGCTTCTAAAAAATTGCCTGAGCAGCCCCCGTCGGCATTCTCCGGTCGGGGCACCTCAGACAGTAGGCAATAAACTTACTCCATCCTAAAGAGGGGAGGCAAGGCCTTGGAGAGTGAACCTCCTAGGACTACCCAGGACTAATGCCTCAGCCCAACAGATAAAAGGCCACCGAAATGGCCCAGTTCCTGTCGGGCTGGGGTTGACTTCAACACTGAGGAGCAGGTGCTCTTAGTATTTATCTATCCAGCTTTTCCTGCTGTCGAGGTTCCGGAAACATCTTTCCTACTGTTCAGGTTCCAGCTTCCTCATTCCAGCCTTTCCTGCTCTCATTTAAGTTTTCCTGTTATTTCAGTTTTCTTCTCACGTTGTTACCTTTATGGTAAATAAACGATTCTTTTTAACTGTTCATCTGCGTTTGTCCTCTTTTCTTTGCCATTTCTGTAATTTTCCTGTGTCTACTTTCTTAGTTGTAAGACCGATCACCCCAGAGCAGTGGCGCTGCCCAAGCGTTCGGACAAAAACTCCCTAGGTGATCAGACCCTGCAACAATAGTCTTTTCATTCGATGTAGTCCAGGTTGTCATAACAATCAACTCAAACATTAAAAATAATCCGGAAAGAATGAACTTCTTTAAAGAATTAAAATGAAATCAGACAAATTATTTTTGAAAGAAAAATGTTCATGTTTTAAAAATTAAAAAAATTATGACAACACTATTTTATTATTAAGTATTAATTTTATGTTTGCTGCCTAGCCTACACAAATTACACGAAATAATACATTTGCAGTAAAATTTCTAATAAAGTAGGGAGTTAATTATATTCTGTGGTCACGAATTAATAAACACTGAAAATTTCATTAAACTTATTTGATTCAAGGTCAAAATATCCATAGCCTGACTGTTCGATAGATCTCATTTACTACTTTAGAACATAACGTCATTTTCCAGTGCACTGGCCTCATCGTGGCCAAACATGAATATTTTCCATCATGGTCATCAATTTTTTTTTTTTGGCAAGTGGTCGCTAATTTCAGAACTTTTTTTTTTTTACATGTTAAGTTTTAAATCCTCTCCCCATTTATATTTTAAACAGAAAAAAAACTAAACTGGATGAGTAAAAAAAATGGCCCTCCGCCGCAAGTCAGAAACCAATCAGTTATGCGGTACATATCGAATTACTGCCATATGGGCAGGAAGTAGGTGCTCATTTTACGTTAAATTTATATATGAAACTGATCCCCCACTCTAAAATATGAAATAAATAAATAAAATTCCTTCTTTGAGGATATGTTTACATGTAATCACACAAAAAAGTAGAATTTGATTTTTTGAGGGGGTAAACTACGCTGGGTGTGATAGTAAAAATTTACCACAAGTTGTTTGGCATTGTTTGGAAGTAATGTTGCCACCAATTTCAGTCTGAAAAATTTGGGTTATTCGGAAGAGTAACCCAGCCCTGATTTATACGTTTAGCTTTTGTAAGTATGGATGTTCGAAAAGACAATTATAATAGCTAAGGCTAGTAGTCGTAGCCTCACTATAAGTATAAGCACGGTAGACGGTAGTCATACGAGGAAAAACTCAACGCTTCTTTTAAGATTAAACAAATCTTTATTGGGTATCCTATACCGTTGGGGTATAGCATAGAAAAAGGTAGGACTGGTGTCCGGTGGAAGGAAACGAAATGTTCTTTTACTGCCTGGGGAGGAGAGAGGTGAAGAAGAGTTCCTTCTAGGTTGACGGCCAGGGTCTCTCTGACGATCCGTTCCACCGTTCAACAGGGTGCAAATTGTCCGCAAGGGACTAGCTGAAATCAATACGCCCTGTGAGCCGATTGGTTAGTTTAAGACCAACTTGCCCACAGTGGACACATAAGAAATAGGTCCTATTTCAGACTGCTACACAATAATTTCAGTTATAATGACGCTTTATGCGCGTGGCGCTAAATTACTATAATGTTACGTCCACGTAACGTCAATTTCATTGTGTGGCGCTAAATTACTGCGAGATTCCGTTTGTATTATGAAGTTTAAAGAAATAAATTATTTGTAAACACAGAAAAAATACATACATTTTGGACAAAAACAAATTATTTAATATCCCATGACATTAATTTTATTAACTTATTCTTTTAGTTTTAATAAATAAAAAAATCATATTTTGGGACAGTCACATACAAATTTTCTTCAAAAAATATGTCTATAATAAAATAATTCCATGACGTTAATTTTATTTAATTTTTTAATATAAATTTAAAAAATTGTATGCAAAAAAAAAGAATTCCAAGACTTTTATTTACTTTTTATTCCATTATGTTAACTTTATGTAATTACTTAAAAGAAAAGTTATTGACATAAATTTTAGATTTTTACCGAAATTATTGCCGTTCCGGACATCTATACTTACAAAAGCTAAACGTATAAATAGGACTGGGTTACTTTTCCGAATAACCATAATTTGGGTAATTAAAATAAGATTTAACTTGTGTATGTAGTAAAATTCATGAGTGAAATGTATTGTCAATAAGAATTATTTCAGCCACGTAAAAGAAATTGTAGCGCAAACAACCTTATCACTTTTTAAACCTATCATTAGTTTTTTAATCCATCGCTCCCTAGGGGGCCTCTAAATTGGAAGAAAGACAAAAATTGTTTCCGTAGAGGGGGATTTCTCGCACAGCATTTTTTAACAGATGTAAGGGAGGCTACTCTGCTACTCTGCAGATGTTGTTTTGAATGCAAGGTCAATCCCCCGTATTCCTCCACCGGTGCATTCACTTCCGGCTTCCGGGTAGAGAAAGGTAAATATGGCGGGCGAGTTGGAACTTTCTGTCAACACGTTGGAAATGATGGTGAGTAGTTTAGATATTTATTTCGCTCAGATATTTATTTCGCTCAGATTGTTTAATAAATAGAGTCTCTGTTTAGTAACTGCCTTACGAGATTTCCTTTGTGATCGGATAACAATCTGACATAATTCACCCCAACACGGTCGCTTTTTCACGTCGCTTTTTCAAAACAAAACGAAAATATTCATATTCGTCTTTTATTTGGTTTTAAAAATAGCAACTAAGAAAATGTTTATGCATAATTTAAAAAATGGTATCGATTTATTGAGAAGAAAATGTTTATTTAAAAAATATAACATTACTAATAATAACACTGCTGAAAAATAACATTGCCAATAATGGTAACAAACATGATAATTATTGTTAGGAATAATAAATTTCGAAAACCTTTTATCCAAAAAAAAGTGGTGCTTTTAGTTCGAGTAAAATCCGGCAACGACTTAAGACAACAGCCGAAAGACACAGTTAAACCCGGGTTTCTTAAACCGAAAAAGTAGACGAAAAAAAAACTGATTAGTGGTATTGTTTACGGTGATTTGATGAGCATAAATAATCACGTAGTTTCACGAATCATCGGAAAGACGAAATGCAGCAGCTCAATTTTCTTTTTAATTATGACAGCAGAACGTATCGGCATAGACATCAATGTAGCATTACGTATGAAAAAGAGAGAAAAAAAAACACTTTTTAAATTAGCCGACACAATTCTACTTGGCAAAATGCGAGATGAACGTTTCCTAAGCTAATTGATCTAAAAAGTTGGAACGGAGAATGGTTAAGATGAAGCGAGGCGATTGTGCAGTATTATTTAGTTAACAGGAAACAAAAGGGGTGAAGAAAACAAATTTAGAAATAACTTTTACCAAACACAAGAAATGTTTATCTTCTATTGACTCGCATAGTTTTTTAGTTTTGGAACTTTTTTAAGTGTGTTTTTGTTTTTTTTACGAACCTTTACTTTAGGGTTAAAAACTCGTAGCACTTTAAAAATTTAATATTTTTGGAAAATTATTTTTGGAACCATAGTGAATCATATTCCATAAACAAAAATAAAAATTAAAAAAAAATATTTTAGAGGGGGGATCACTTTCCTATATAAATCTAACGTCCAAATAGAGCACCCACTTCTTGGCCAAGTTGAGGGTAAAAAAAGCTCATAGCACTGTCTAATTTATATTTTTTGAAAAAAAATCTAAGGAGAGGACTTTTGGAACTATAGTGAATCATATATAATTTTTTTTTTGTTTTACATTTGTTTTTGTTTATTTCCTAAATTAATTTTTCGACATAAAAAAACATTTTAGACAACGCTGCGGCCGATGTAACCCCCGACCTTTTTCAGGAACTTAGGAACCTTCTGTTGTTGTTAACAAGCATGAATGGAAAGGAATAGTATTGAAAGATCGAGAACTAATTACTCTTACCAATCTATCAAATATTTAATTTTCGTATATTTAAACTTTCCTACTAAATCTGTATTTAAATGATTGGCACATGTTCGTCTTTTCCCACAGTCAGTTTTTCACAACTTTTTACTGACCAGCTTTTTTTTCTTTTTTCGGTATACACTTACCTATCAGGCTGCTAGAGAATTCCGGGATTTTTGGAAAAAAATTTCAACTATTTTACATTTTAGGTGGGGGATCAGTTTCCAATGTTAATTCAACGTAGACTGATCCCCCTCTTTTTGACCATCTCAATTAAAAAAAAATCTTTTTCCGTGTACAATTACCTATCATGTCAATAGAGAATTCCGGGGTTTTGGAAAGAAATTTTTAAAAATTGAGATTTGCAGACGGGGGATCAGTTTTCAATGTAAATTCAACATAGACTGATACCCCTCTTTATGACCATCTCAAATTTTTAAAATTATTCTTCTGCTTACAATTACCTATCATGTCGCGAAAGAATTCCGGGGTTTTTGGAAAGAAATTTTTTTAAATTGAGATTTTAAGACGGGGGATCAGTCTTGTTCGTCTTTTACCATAGTCCGTTTTTCACAACTTTTTACGTCTTAAAATCTCAATTTAAAAAAAAAAAAATAGCATAGAAATGCTACAAAATAGCATAGAAAATATGCTACAAAATAGCATAGAAATGCTACAAAATAGCATAGTAAATATGCTACAAAATAGCATAGTAAATATGCTACAAAATAGCATAGAAATGCTACAAAATAGCATAGTAAATATGCTACAAAATAGCATAGAAAATGGACCGAAAAGACCGGAAGTACGGCCTAACGAAAATAAGTAGATTTTTTCACTCAAAATGGTTCCTCATTTAAAAGATTATTTAAACAAACAACATAAAACCATTTTCATTGCCTATGCATAATTTTTTATCTCATTATTTTGGGAAACGCCAAACTCGGCTATTACCGTAATTTCTTTTTCTTCACCTTTTTTTTTCTTGTTAACTATACTGCGCAATTGCCCGAAACGAAAAGAAGTAAAGTCTTTTATATGAGTTACATAAAAACAATTAAAATATTTATAAAAATTTAATAAATGAGGCTAAAAAGCCTTTAAAAGCATGTTCAGATGCAATATTTATTAATAAAATCAGAATAGATTTTTTTTACATTTTTTTTTTTTACACTTTGATCTTTTTACGAATAATTTCGCAAGACACCTCGCATCTTCAGAGCATGAATAAAAGTTGAAATATTTCCAATAGTTCCGTATGTTTGAAGATGCGATTGAAGTTCAGCTTAGCACCTGCCATGAAAATAACGATGGAATAGAGAAAGACTAGCAACGTCTCTTCTGTAAGAAAAAGGTAGTAGGGAGAAGAGGACATCACCCACTAGATGTCAGTCTGTTTTGTACTTTCTCAAGGCAGGAAAGAGTGCTCTGAGGAGCACCTCCTCAGATGTGGCAACAGTACTCCATCTTAGGATGTATTTGGCTCTTATACAGGTAGAAGAAGATTGCTTCAAAATACCTTCTGGAGCAGTAGAATGATCCAGCCATTTTTTCCAGCGAGCTTGGCAACGGATTTGATGTAAGTCTTTTATTTCAGGTCAGGAGTGACGGTCAGTACTAGAAGGTTGTCAAAGCAGGGGGTTTCCTCAAGACGAAAGCCATTTATTTCAATTGGGGCCAAGTAGAGATCAAAGCATTGGTGGTGAAAAGAGAGAAGCTTGGTTTTTAACACATTAAAAGTAACCAGCCACCTTTTTTCTCATTGCACCACATGCTCAAGGTCGAAGAGAGAGAATCAGAAAGATCTTCAAAGTGTTGCCATAGATGGTTGTGTTGTCTGCATAAATGTCGATAAATGATCTTAGAATGTGATTTGGAAGATCGTTGATGAAGATCAGGAAGAGGATTGGGTCCAGAATAAATCCTTGAGTCACGCCAGCATTGGTACTATGAGCTCATCAACGATTACTTTTATGAACCTATAAGAGAGAAAGGATTTGATGGTTGAGAAGACATTTCCAGATATTGCATAGCTAGAAATCTTGTGAATTAAAACTTTATGCCAAACCCTATCCTCAGTATCCTATGATATGTCAAAAGCTATAGCTCTAGAAACAAAGCTCTCTTCAATAGATTCACTGATCCTGTGTGATAATATAGTCAGCACCTAAGCTGTTGATCTTGCAGGATGAAAACCATATTGCTTGTCTCTGAGTAGGCTGTTTTTGCTGAGGTGAATGACAACTTCTTGATTTATCACAGATTCAAGCAACTTACTCATGACGCACAGGAGACTAATTGATCTCTACTGAGATGTAGAAGATCGATCTCCAGTATTTTTAAATACTGGTCAGGCTGACAAAGTTTTCCAAGGTGTTGGGAAGCATTTTTCCTTTAAGCAACATTTGACCAGCTTTGTAAGAATGAAAGTTAGTTCCAGTTACAAATTTTTAAGCACTATGATTGGAATGTTGTGAGGGCCAGTTGCTTTGCTGGCATCAAGGTTCTTGATAAGTTTGGCAATATTCCGGACAGATATATGAATGTTGCTTAGAGGATCTTCAGTCTTAGGGGGGAAATTCAGGCGGAAGGTACCCCTGATCACAAAGGGTGGAGTTTGATGCAAAGTCTTAGTAAAATGTTTGGCTTTGTCAGATACTGAGAAAATCACCTCAGGACCATTGATGATGGTTTAGATAGAGGTCACGCATCTGTTCATGACCTTGCTTGTTATTCATCAAAACTCGTGGGAACTAAGCCTCTGCTCAGCTACTCTAGACATAACGGATTGAGCACATGACTCTCTCGTGTTTTCTATAACCCTTTTGCAGTGGTTGCTGACAGTCCTAAAGATGGCTTTGGTTTCAGAACTATTTTGTTGAAATGTTGGTTTCTGTGTGCTATGTCGCGGAACATTCTGGAGTGTACCACAGCTGGCCATTTGGTTTTTGTTGGAATTTCTTGGAGGGTATGAAGCTCTCTATACCAATGGTTAACGAATCAGTTGAGTCGGATGTGATAGAGGACACAGTCAGTCATCGAGTATCGATACATTGTGCGATGGAGGGGGACATCAGAGGTCTTGTTGCACTATGTTTTGATCTTAATTGAGACAACTGAGTGATCGGAAGATCCCAGCGGAGACAGAATGGTGGATGAGCACAGTTACGGTCAAGTTGTCAGAAAAAGATCAAGGAGACTTGCAAATTGACCATCAGCATTGGGTACGTGAGTGGGTTTGTCAACAATCTGTGTTAGATCATAAGCTAAGTGGAAATCGTGCCAAGACCTCCTTTCATCATTTGTCTTGTTTAGTGAACGAGCCATTCAATATTATGAATATTGAAATCTCCACAGACCTGAATGTTTCCAGAGGGATGAGCAGACAGGATATGGTCAATTTTCTCAGATATACTCTCAAAGATAGTAACTCCATCATTGTGGGGACGATAGAGAGCAAATATGAATGCTGTTCTACTCTAAAGCATGTATAGGGCAATTTAGGGTCTTCTTTGAAGATGTCCCTGCCATATGGAAAGCAATCCTTAATGGAGGCACATATTCCATGTCCGTGACGATCTTGCTGGTCAGGTTTAGATGTCATGTTCGAGTAACCTTTAATCATGAAATCATCTACAGAAACAGACAGGCCAATGCCAGTTTCGTTCTCCTGTAGTTGGATTTCAACCTCTGGAAGGTTGGAACGTAGACCTCTGATGTTGGAAAAGGAGACCTGGTAGTGGGGGGTCTACGTTGGAAGTTGGGATTCTGGGTTTAGGTTTTTGTTGTTTATTGTGACTTGTCATATTGAGGCTTGAAATTTTGTGGAAAAGGTGTTGCGGGTACCGACCGACCAGTTGGTGTTAGGTGGTTGATCGTTCAATCGGGCCCGACAACTAAGAAAAGGTAGACACAGGCAAAGAATAACGGCAATGGCAAAGAAGAGAGGACAAACGCTGGTAAACAGTTTCAAAAAAAAGGTATTGTTTATTTACCATAAGGGAATGGTAACAACAAGAAGTGAATTGAGATTTGTGATGACGTCACTGGATCAGGAGAGACTGGGCAGTAAGGAGTGACTCTCTAGATGGCAGCAAACTGGACCAAAGAGGGGTGGTGTCATTGGTGAGAGTTGACAGGGCACCTTTGTGGTTTGCTTGCTGGGAAAGAAAAGAAAGGAAATTCGCCGTAGTTGTCGGATTAGCCCTGATAAGGGCTGTTTAAATAAATATCGCAGTAGTTTGTAGCCCTGATAAGGGCTGTTGGAAAAAGGAAAGTTGGAGACGCAGGTGTAGGAGAGTGTTGTTGCAGCAGTTCAGGACTGCAGGGTGCTGATGCAGGCAGGAGAGTGCTGTTGCAGGAGTTCAGGACTGCAGGGTGCTGATGGAGGAGAGTGTAGTTGCAGGAGTTCAGGACTGCAGGGTGCTGGTGCACGAGGAGAGTGTTGTTGCAGGAGTTGAAGACTGCTGGGTGCAGGAACTCAGAACTGCGGGAGCAGGAGTTCGACTGCAAGGGTGTAGGAACTCGACACTGCAAGATGCAGGAGTTCGACTGCATGGGTGCAGGAACTCGACACTGCAAGATGCAGGAGTTTGACTGCGGTGGTGCAGGAACTTGGCACTGCAAGATGCAGGAGTTCGACTGCGTGGGGGCCTCCTGACCCCCCGGCTGAACTGAAAATTTGAGCGAGGAGCTAGAGATCTCATGAAACTTATGTCAAGTTACTTTCGTCGGTCCTGTGAAAGGGATTAATTTTTGACAAATAAATTCCAAAGAGATCTCTCGCCGTAAAATCTGGTTGACAGGCGCCTTGAATGTATTAGCATGGTTATCAGCATAGTTGCCGAAACACTTGTGTATCCCTTAAAGGAAAATTAAGGAAAATATTCGCTGGCTGATTTCTGCTTAGTCATTGTTGACAAAAATGGCGATTAAAAACTGGGTTTTTCCAATCTTCTAAAAATAACATTAGAGAAATGTCAGAACACAGGCAGCAGCTAGTACATTTCCATGGAAAGGGTTAAGAGGCCACTGCTGCTCCTGCTGTCCAAAATCATGGCATTGTCGTAAATCAGGACAAAAACAAAAGGCGACTCCTGCTGCTGCTAGTTTTTCCAAGATGGCGTGTTTTCCAAATATAAACAAACGTTGCGGTGTGGTTGAACCGCGACAGAGGTCAGCAAGGTTGTTAAGAACAAGGCATAGTATGAGTAAAGAAGAGGAAAGATTTTCTTTGAAGACCACTGAAAAGCTGTAGCAGTTCCCACTAATATTGTCCCTGGAAACTACTGCATGGTCCAAATTCCATTCACCAAATGGCAATACAGCAGCCCCGGTATTTTTGCACCTGCTGATAGGAGGTTCGGGTCCTTGACTATCAGGCAGATAACGTCAGCACCCTTATTAGTGACATGCCAACAAGAAATAGAAAGAGAATTCCACAAGTCATCTGTAGCAAAACTACCGACCAAGTAGACAGCGTTTTTTTCAACCTTTGTCAGAAACATCGCTTATGGTAAATGAGAACTGAGAAACAAATTAAGGGAAACAAGAGTTACGGGGCTGCAGAAAATGCATCCACGATGCATTTTCTACTCGCCACAGAATAATGATTGTAGCAAATTGAAAAAAAAAACCCAACTAAGTATTATACTTAGTATAAGTTTTTCAGACCATTTTTTTTAGGTAATTTGGAGATGGATTCCCCTCCCACGGGCTAAATACAGGAGGAAAATGCAGAATGAGAGTAATGGACTCTTTCGTTTATACATAGACTTTTTTATTTTAGTTTTAAATTAATTTTAGAACAGGTGACAAGGAAGTTTTTGCTTACCACACTGCATACACAGCAGATAATATTTAGTACAATGCTGGTTTGAGACTATACAAATATATCTATATATATTTGTATGAAGTTTCACATGAATATAACTTATTTATTCCTGGAAGATTTTGGGCAGATACATCGAACCAGACTGACATTTATAGAATGAAATTACATTTTTTTTCTAGAGAGGAAAAATAAAAACATTTACCATTTTACTTCACGTGGTTGGTTTGAAAGGCCGATGAGGGTGGGGGTGGGGGGGGTTAATGAGTCCGAAAAATGGCCATGTCTTTTAAAAATAAATTTAAGAACTCATATACAACTATATTGTTACATGCGAAAGAAAAAATACTGTACAATCGGAGGTGATGGTTTCTCCATATATTTTGTTTGTGCTTTGTTGAGAATCATTCATCATCATCATGTTTGATTTAACGTTCGTTTTACATGCTGGTATGTGCTGGACGACTTTTAGAAATTGACTTGACTTCCAAACTAACCTATCACTGGCCAGGTTTTTATCTCTCAAATCCATCCTTATCACTTCCTCCTTGGTCTGACCCTGCCGCCTCAAGCACTCTCATCCATTCTTTCAATGTGACTATACCAACAAAGTTCTGCACATATCTTTCTATATTATCCAGATTTAATTTTCCTCTGAGGTCATCAGCTCTAAGAAATGAAAGAAAATTAATCCATGCTAAATGAATGAATTAGTGTATTCTCACATCTCGTTGGGTTTTAGTAACCTGTGAAAAGCAGACAAAATTGAAGAATGATGTTTTGGTTCAGATGTCCGAATCTTGGTGAAACGGGGAGCGCTGAGTGAAAAGAATGCGTGAGTGTCATTTTTCTAATGGATTCTCATTTTGTCGCCTTTTTATAGTCTTGATAAATTCAAATCTTGGACGGATCCCTCTGTCTCCATGCTATACCCTTTTCAAAAAATAGAGTTTATTCTGACTGTTAGACCAAGACGCAACCATGTCAAAACCAAAAACTAACAATAAAAAACAAATAAACTGTCCATGTGAAACGCAATAATTTACAAAAGCAAATAAAATTTTGATGTGACTAAAAAATAAATAACACTAGAAAATAATAATTACAAAAAAACAAAACAAAATTAAAAGCAACAATTTATAAGAAAAATACAATTCAATAATGTAAATTTATCAGTAAATAACATGTATTTTTCATTTTCTGTTTTCGGAACCTGGGTTTAATTTGATATGGTCGCCTTTCAGCTGAAGTCATACCTTGTTACCGGATTTAAATAAGCCAATATTGATGGCCATAGGGCTGATCTATATAAAACAATGATGAATTAGTGGGGATCCATCAACCGAGTTTTATATGGAAAAGTAAAATCTGAGTTAACAAGAACTGTGCTACCGAAAAGACGGATGTTTTCAAACTGTGGGACTCTATCCCTTAGAGTGGGGCCTGAAGAAAAAGACGAGTGGGTGCTAAGAGAAGCAATTCTAAATGCTGTACATTATTCATGAATCGATACAAATTTTACCAATTTCTCCAATGACAAAACCTATTCCATGCAAGCAGGACCATGTTGAAATTTCATAGTGGTTTAACAAACATTTTTTCTTACTATAGAATAATTGTCAGCTAAATATTTTTTTTCATAAAAATCTTTTTAAAATAGTCTTTCTTCTTACCATGAAAATAGTTGTCAGCTAAACATTTAAATAAAATCAATGTCACTTTTAAAAATTTATTTAAAATTGTAACAATTTCATTTGTATTCAAATTACATTAAAATAAAAAGAATGCAAAGAGTAGGTTTCTAAAACTTAAGTCAATGTTGAATGTTATTCAATTTTGCAACAGTACATTTTGAAAAGATTAGAATCTTCATTTTTTGCAACTAGCGACATTAATTACGTTTTGCATTTAATATATATATTGCTGATTTTATAATCTTGCTCGTTAACATTCCATACATACATATCTATATATATATATATGTATCAATGGTCTTCTAATCTACTATTTATAATTAATGGCTTCTATACTGTATTAAATTCTATACATGGTCTACTTATATATACTACCAAGTAATAAAAAAACAAGTGTAAAGCTTCCCAAATTCATGGACTCATGGCAGAACAGATAAAGTGCTAAGTGATAATCAGTTCTAAATGATAATCTTCTGGCGATACTGCTTTTCAAGTCCCACTTTCCCGACCCGACCTTGGGTCACATCTTACCTTGTGTGAGTAAGATAAAACTGGCCTTGTGCCTAACCTCCTGGGGAGGTAACTAAATAAAAAAAAATACAGCATAATCTTGTTATATCACCAAAGTTAAGTGACATTGAGCCTGGTCAGTACAAAATTGGTGACCATCTGGGACTACCAGGTGCTGCTGTATGTGGGAGGATGAAAAACTGCTAAAACTAATGATTAGGGACTGCTTGTGAATTTAATATTCATTAGAAACTTCCTCCTCAACCTGTTTAGGTTGAATGCCGCACCAGATACAGGTGATAATTAAATATTAAGACTTTTATCTGGTCATAGAGTACAGATTCCTAAGTTCGACATGACGCACTTGAAGAGATTACATTGGTTGAAACTGTTAATTTTCATTATATTTAAAACCAAAGGTAATAGTTTTTTATAATTTTTCAGTTGGCTAAAAAGTTAACTTTTTATCAATATTTAACTTTTATTCAAAGAATTTTAAATTTAAGTTTCATTTAAAACTTATTTGTTTATGAAAACGGGAATTTGGAAGTCTATTACTAGACTCCAAACGCTAAAGAAAAAAAACACAGTTCGGTTCAAATCCTGTAGAAACGCCAAAAACCTCTGTACAACTTCGAGCTCCAATAAACAAAAATAATTCGGCTCACAGCAAAATCTCACTCTGACACTCACTTCTACCTTCTTTCGATCCTTCTCTTCTCCCTTTTTTCTTCCCATTTTATTAGAAGATTTTCCCTCTCAGTTAATTCTGTTTAACTAATCAAAAAAAAACAATTCGCTGGCTCACTATTTGTCATCAAGGTGAATCCACGTATTATTGTACTGCAACCAGTGGATTTGTTACTTTGAGGTCACAAGTTCAATCCTCACTAGAAAACTATGAAGCCATTTCCATCTGCAAGCCAGGCAAAGGCGGACCCTTTTACTGCGGGGATTAAGTAAGTCGGGGCGACCTCCACTGCTCGATTTTGGCTCAAGATCATCACTTCCGCCACAGTTTATTCTACTAATAGTTTTGGTGTTTCTCTGACGATAGTCAACATCAGTGATTTGACTGCGGCAAATATTTTCTGTTTTGTTTGATCAAACGGTCAAAATATCTTTGTTTATATCTCTAATGACTGGTTCCTGGTCGGTCTGAGTTTAAACGGCATTGGTTTAGTAATCTGACCTTCAAAACAATTCCAAGGTCAATTTGACTTCATCCATTCCTTTATCTTGCCACCAAAATTTAATCGATTTTGTTCATAGTAAATTCATCAAAATGTATTTTTTTAGGCATGTCTTCTGAAATGTGCCTAATTTATTAGTTCTAAAATATATGATTTAAATCCTATATCTGAAAACTATAAAAATGTCCAGGATTTTATTGTGTTAAAAATCTAAAAAAGTTTTAAATAATTCACTGAAGAATTGATTTAACATACTTTAAGAGATCACGATTTCTTATTTTATTGTTTTCCTTGTTCAGTTTGCAATGTAAAAAAAGTGAAGGAGTTTAATATTCTTTAATATTGAAATAAATTCTGACAGGTTTTTAAATTTAAAGATAAATATCCAAATGGAATAACACTTGATCAAAGTGTAGTGGAAAATGAAAACAATGTTAATTCATTAACTCTCTGTGGTTGCAAATTGGCTGTTTGGAGAATTTGAAAGCTAGATGGCTCTGGTTGACAGTCAATTTGCATAGGTGGGGCAAAAAGCAGCATAAAAACTGTACTCTTTTGTGAAGAGCGGGAATGCTCAGTGAGCTGAGTGAAGTGGAGAGCTAAGGAGGGGCAGAAGGCAGTTGGCAGTTTGCAGTTTGGAGAATTCACCGATTTTTATCTTTTCAAGAAACTTTCCTTTCACGGATAAACCACACAAAGGACGAAGGGAGATAAATAATGTGTAATATCAAGGGGAGGTAACTACAAATCGATAGTCTCTTATAGTCGTTGTTGAAAGCAATTTGGTGAAAGTATATAATCATCTAACATTTTTATTACTGATTTTTTTTTATTCTTTGGAATGCTATCAATTAAGCACAAAAGAAAAACTATATTGCTTATTTAATTCATAGGCAATTTTAAAAACAATCTTTAAAGTTTTCATTTTGGTCTTAACTTTGAGATATTAAAATTGATGGTACCTAATGACCCTAAAAAGAAAAAAAACAACTTAAGGGTAACTGCTAAACACTCATATGTGTTATTAAATGAAATAGCTAATTTTTCTACAAGGCTGGGAACAAAGTTCAGAGAGAAAAATGGGATCCTTACAGGACTCAAACCTATGTCTGCAAAGAGGGGCCGCTTAAAGCTGAGTTTGATTTTACTGCTTGTCCAAGGAGTCTGCAGCGAATCGAAAACCGAATTTGTAGAGATAACTAAAATCCCTTGTATGGTGGGCAATAAGTATTTGTTTACATAGTAAACTATGTCTCCTCAATATTTATAAGCAACGATGATACAGAGAACTTGTAACTTTCTGTTTTCACCCTGATAAATAAATGAAACATTTCAATGAATTACTATACTACGTACGCAAACACAAGTGTCCTCTAAAAAGCAGCATTATACATAACGTTTATTTTTTGTATATGTAAACTGTATATTGTTGTAATAAACTGACTGTAAAAAAAGGTCACAATGGCAACCCAAGCTTAAAATGCTAAAATGACTCTTAATAGGTTAGACAGCTTGTCTGGCTGCTGTTTTGACTAACAGTACATGACCCCAAACTCTTAAGTAGCACTAAGAACGGCTGCTCCATCATCAGTGGTATAATACCGTGGGAAGCTGGACGTGCCATGGAAAGGGACCCTATAGTTATCCCCGGTGGGCTTTCCCAGGGCAACAATCTTCATGGACTAGATCGCGACTAATGGGCTGGTTGTATGGCACCTAACAAGCACCCACTTTGCCCACCCCACTCTATCTCAAAACAAACATGTCATTGCAAAACAAAAAAATCAAACCTAAACCAGACATCTAACAAAAAAATCTTTTCGCCTCCGCCCTTGAGGCTCGCATTCACTAATATCCGAGGATTTAGAACCAACATGAATGACGTAGAAACTTTTCTCCTGACAAACTCCCCGGATATCCTAGCACTAAGTGAAACAAACCTTCATTCCTCAATCTCCTCTCACCACTTTGATATGACTGACTACCTCCCACTCTACCGTAAAGACTCTGACAAACATATGCACAGGCTAGGAGTTTATGTTTGAAACATCCTACTCCTGACTAGAGAACATAAGTTAGAATCAGATGGCCAAGCCTACATGTGCTTTAGATTGACTTTACATCACAGCGTTAGTTACTTATATTTCTTATACTGTTCACCTTCGACCCAGGACTGTACCCCGCTAAACTCTGTCTCTGAAAGCATAGATAGAGCACTCTCACTCGACTCGAATGCACAATTACATGTATTTGGGGATTTTAATGCACACCACCATGACTGGTTGGGATTCTCCAGCTTTACTGACACAGCCGGTAACTCTACGTATAATTTCTTCTTAGCTCACTCTCTCTCACAGACTGTCGTTTTCCCAACCCGCATCTCCGATCGAGTAGACCAGCCAGCCTCACTTCTAGACCTTTTCTTGACCTCACTGTCCGAGGCTTGTGTGATGAAAGTCCCGCTCGGGATGCTGATCTCATTGTGGTAATGATTTATATCACCCTAAATACTCGTCCAGAAGCTGATGAGCCGTTACTCAAAACAACGAGATACTACGAGCAGGCTGATTTTGAGTCCATCAAAGATCACATCAGCGACGGCCCATGGAGTGAAACCTTCTCACTCCCTGCTGATCAGTGTGCAAATGAGTTAATTGAATGGGTCAAAGCAGGCATTGAAACCTATGTCCCCATGCGAAAATTCTTCAACAAACCCCACTCTCCTCAATGGTTCATCTTGGAATGTGCAGCTGCCATTGCTGAGAGGCAGCAAGCATACTGAAAATTTGGCTGCCATAAGTCAATTGTGAATAGAAATTTATAGCGTGAAGAAATAATTATAAGGCGATGATAGGTGAAGCAAAGAGATGGTATACAGAGATAACCATAAAAACGTATTCAGTCACAGAAACTAGGTACTCGCGATTTCTGGACAATCTACAATAGTGTGGTGAACAATGGACAATCAACGATTCCCCGCTATCAAACCACAATGATGTTTGCACAGCAACTGATAAGGCTGAACTACTTGCCCAGCGTTTTGCTGTAAACTCCACTTTGGACTCAGAAAACCACCCCCTCTCTAAATTCCAATTGCGGAGCAAAGCCACACTTGAAAACTTGGTCATCACCACATCTCAGGTCAGGGACATCATAAAAAAACCTTGACACCTGCAATAGTAATAAAGAAATGCTCTGCGAAATTGTCCCCTGTCCTCTCTAAACTCTACAACAAATGCCTAGCTTAATCTTGCTTCCCTGATAGCTGGAAAATTGACTCTGTGGTACCAGTCTTCAAGAATTCTGGGGATAGAACTGACTCTCAGAACTACCATCCAATCAGTCTACTCCCGATCTTGCTAAAATATTTGAATCCTTAATCAATCTAGCGATAGTCCAGCACTTAGTTAATGTTAAACTTCTTTCTGACCACATGGATTCAGACAAGAATAATCTACTGCACATATCCTAACGGTCATCCTTGAATGCATATATCTTACACTGGACAAGGCAGGTGAAGCTAGGGCAGTAGCGCTGTATATATCCAAGGCCTTTGACAAGGTATGACATAAAGGGGTTCTCCTAAAAATTAACTCATATGGTATTACTGGATAAATATTTAATATAATTAGATCCTTCCTAACCAAAAGAAAGATCCCGGTTGTCCTCGATGTCAGTTCATCTAAGAAACATGACATAAATGCTGGTGTACCTTTATTGTTCCTGATTTTCATAAATGATCTCCCTGATGACATTGAGTCTGAGATAAGTATATTTGCTGATGGCACCACGCTCTACTCTCGTCACGTGGGCAAAACAGATGTAAACATATTCGAGGCAATTGCTGAATCCTTAGAAAATGACCTCCATGCTTTAGTAGATTAGGGCCATAAATGGTTGGTAACTTTTAATGCCGCGAAGACAAAGCTCCTTTCCTTCAATAATTACAAGAAACCTCTTCAACTACCGATTGTCATGGCAAATAACACCCTACCTGAGAGTTCAACATTCAAACTCCTCGGCCTAACCTTCACAGGTAACATGAGTTGGAACAGATACATTGAAGACATTACCAAGGCAGCAGCAAAGAAGGTGGGCTCCCTCTACCGTGCTAGTAAACTCCTCACACCTGACATTATTCTGTATCTCTACAAAGCCACCATCTGCCCATGCATGGAGTATTGTTGCCACACTTGGGCTGGTGCATCATCCACTAGTCTCTCACTCTTAGACAAAGTCCCAAAAAGTATCTAATCTAATAGGTCACTCACTATCCACCAAGCTCCATCCCTTGTCCCATCACCGCAATGTTTCATCTTTGTGCGTGTTTTACAAATACTTCAATGGATTGTGCTCCGATGAACTAGCTGCTCTAGTGCCCCCTCTACGTAAATACACTGGACCAACCCGACAATCAGCTAAATCCCATCTATTGACTGTGGAGGTCCCCAGATGCCGGAAATCCTTCTACCTCAATAGGTTCTTTTCCTCGTGCTACCGGACTCAGAAACTCCCTCATCGCTCCCTGTTTCCCCAACTGTACCGACATGCAGAGGTTTAAAACTAATGTAAACAGACATCTCACTACACAGCTCCCAACTTAAGAGAACACCCAAAACCTACACCTTAATTCTCAGTAGCCCCTTACGTCTACAGTTGCGGCCTGTCTTGTTTGGGGTGAAATATGTTAAAAAATAAATAAATAAATTACTGATACCAACACTTTCTCTTTCCTCTCTCCAGAGCTGACCCCTGCTTTCAATCTGTCCTTTAATTTAAATCAGTTGGTCTCCAGACATGCAAATTAGTTTGTCACATGTGCAGATCAGTTCCAAGTATAAAAATCTACCATTATTAATAGAAGCCTTTCTTTGCCTGTGGTTGATGGGCACACACAACATGCAGAAAATCTCAATTGCTTATTAGCTGGTAAGTTTTTGTTTCTATTGTTGCACTTCCCCCTGATCGTATGATCACACAAGTGACAGTGGGTGGCCGGTTTTTGTACCCTAGTATCCTTCCGTAGTGGGGTAGTTATTTCTTCCTCTCTGACCGAACTGTCAGATGTACCATCATTTAAATTAGTAGTGAAATAAGGCAGCTCAATCAAAGTAGGTCCGGCCTCTCTAACTTTCAGACGTGGAACAACTACTGCTTACATTGGAATCTGGTTCTCTCCATTCAGTACTCTCTGATGACACCTTTCTAGGATACCATTTACCGGTAGCCTATACATGCAATGTGGTTGTAATTTAACACCCCATTCATTCATGAACTGCCTTTGTCTACAGAAGGCAGTGTCATCATCAGCCAGTATCTTGGCTGGCAGTGGGGGGAGGGGCGAAGGCACATTAAAAAAATACTGATTCTAATTGGTGGATTACATGTGCAGTGTCTTGCTGTTGTAGTGCATGATGTCCGTGCTTAGACGGTTCCATACTTCATGCACACTGTTTCCTCCCTTTTGCCATCATACTGAAACTGAGTTCATTGTCTGACATTCCTCGCAATTCCAAACAACTTTTACTGCCACTTTCGACATGAATGGGTCGATTCTACAAGCAAAATATAATGTTCACTTGACTCCAGGGTGGTCACTATGACGATGAACTTTGTTCAGCTGTGTCAAGTGCTCTGCTCTCTATTCACGTCATTGGGTCATCGCTGGCGAATTCTTGTTAGTGAGTCTGCTCGGTTCTGGTCAGGTCTTACTAGTGTTACATAAACCGAATCGTTGTACTCTTTCACCAATGAAATTATAGTATCCAGTCTTCGCCTTATGAGCATCTCACTTGAAGTCTTTGTGCTCAAATGAGACTTTCTCATGAGGGCATTGGTCATCCGGTGGTACACACAAATGGAATCTTATTTTTACATTGGTCTTCCATTTAAGCGCAAGGTCCAATCCTTTTAGCACGGTATCCAACTCTGCTATATTTATATGTTGGGTATCCTTTGTCAATCGCAACCAGCATGCGTCCTCCATTGCCATCAAAAGCCACACCCACAGCTAGCGTGCTTGCGTCCGCCCACACATCCAGTTCCTTCGTGCTCATGCACCACTTTCCTTGGACAGGATCCGATTGTTGTACCCAGACAAGTGTGTCTGCTATCATACACTCAAGAGGAGCATTGCTAACCTTGTCTCGGTCCTGTAGCCATTTGAAGCCATCCATACACAGGTAAGTGCCCATCAGTTCACCACACATGAAGAAGATAACATCTTCATCTCATGGACACTACTGCTTCCTTGCGTTATCATAGTCGACCATGCTCCTCCCAAACTTCTAATCCCACCACTCTTGCACTGTTTTGGAGCTTCTCCAAATCCTTAGTGAGTCTGTATAGGTCCAGATGCTTCCTCGCAGATTTTGCCGATGTCACATCCTCATTTATATATATGTCATCAATATATGCCAACGTTACTCTCCTTATTTTCTCATCCTGGGTTAATACAGCCTCGATCACAGCCCGCATTATCAGAGGTGGCACATAATCTGGTTAGACAATAACTTTGTCCTTGAAATATGACTGTCTGGTATTGCCAGATGGATTTTTCGACATGGATCTGTAGGTATGCCTTCCTGAGGTTCAGAATGGATATATTTGTTCTCTGCTGTCTCCATTCTTGCATTTTCTCTGCAGACATCTGCATCGTCAGGTGTTTAATTCACGATAGTCCATTACAGGACGCACCTTATTTTTATTGATCTGCAGTATAGCCATCAATGGTATCAGTCCCTTGGGTGGGTCAAACTCCTTATATGGCAGCAACCAATTGTTGTTTATCCAGATCTACAACTCTCATTCAGAAGTCTAATGAATTAATGGCTGATTATAATATAATCAATTCATTAGATTTCTGACTTCTCTGGTACACAACCCGCTGACAATTTCCACGCTGCAACCCACACTCCCTTCCGCTCGTCAAATGTTGCAACAAAATCAGCTTCATTGATACGAAGTGCTACAAATATGGGTTGTGTCTCTCCAAACTCCACGCTTCCAGACTGCATGATGTTAATGCCGCTAAGTGTCTTATTAGCGTTGATGCCGAGTAACATGTAAAAATCAGGGTTTCTCTTGCATAACCGGCATGTTTATTGTGGCAAAGTTACCAGTCTCTGTGGTTACCACCATCTTCTGCTTCGACAAAAACTGACATAGCTTTGGAATGTGAGCACTCCAGATTAGTCACACACTACTTCCAATTTCTCAATCCATTCAAACTCAGGGATTATCTTTAAGTAGAAATACACATGAAAAAATTTAAATAGCTTAAAATATCTCAATAATGGCATACATAGAAAGAGCTTGATGATCTAAGAAAGAATCTTTTTAAAATCTGACTAAAAATAAGGAAGTTTTTGTGCTTCTCACGGTTAGATATTTTCCCCTCTTTAAGACCATATGCATTTCGTCACATTTTTTCCACTAATTTTTTAGTAAAAATTTTATATCTTTGTTAAAACAAGATTTAGCAATGAAATTTACCATATAAGTGTATGTTTGTACAAGGAATTAGTATATGAAACTGAAAATCTAGAAATTAACGGTTTCCAAGTAATCTGCACATAAATATGCTGCAGTACCTTAAAAATATCATGTATCCATTTTAAAAAAGAAATTGGCGATCAAAAAGTTGAATTGTAATGCATTTTATCTACAAGAAGCTGAAATCTAATACTAGGACTGTCTTAAAATGAATACATTGCAAGATTTCTTTGGTATTATCGTAGATTAACACCTTCCGCTAACTCTCCCCACACTGCCTCCCTGTAATATGAGTGTCTACCTTCTTTTTTTTTAAGCAATTACATGTGAATACCCTGAAAAACTTGTTAGAAAAAAGAAAAAGCAATTATTTTAGAATTTAGTGGGGATTAGTTTCACATATAAATTTAATGTAAAATAATTTCCCATTTCCGGACAATTCTAGCATTTAAGGGCAATTAAACAATTTTTTTTCTATTTTATCCTGTTTTTTTTGCAGAGAGAGGTAACTGTTTTTTTTTTTAAATTTGTTTGAGTAGACGATTATGTGTGGTTTTAAGATTGGGGGCACTCAGACTTAGAGTTAGTGGTAGAGTTAAGGGAGTTTTTTTTTGGGGGGGGGGGGGGGGGCTCTTACCATTCGTACCTAGAGTTAGAGAGGTTTTTTTTTTTTTTAGAAGGCTTGTCTCTCAAATTTAAGGTTAGTGGTTATGGTAAGCCATTTTTACGAAGTAGGCTTGTCAGTCAGACTTAGGGTAAGGTAATTGATTATGATTTTTTCATACTAAGTTTTCAGTCTGAAAAAATATTTAAAATAATTGGAAAACTAACTGCTCTAAAAGATAAAAATGGCCCTAAAATGGGGGATCATTTTACGTTAAATTTATATACAAAGCTGATTACCCCACCCTAAATTAATTAATTTTTTTATTTTTTCCGACATGATTTTTAATGTATTCATACCTCATTACCTAAATAAAAAGTAAAATCTGTTTTTAAACATTTTTTTTCTTAAATTGACAGCTATAAATCTCTCATATATATATATATATATATATATATATATATATATATATATATATATATATATGCAACATTATAAAAACAGAAATTCTTTATCCCCGGCAACACTGCCTGTAAACACACCTGTTCTATCTAGGATACTGAGCACTGTTATGAGCACTTATTGGTTACTACCTGCTCTATCCATGATATTCATATGTATGAAAAAGATGAATGAAGAAAAAAAACGAATGACAATATGAATAAAAAAATAAATAAATAAAAATAAATCAATGGAAAAAAATGAATGAAAAACGTATGAAAAACTGAAAGAAAATGAATGAAAAAAATGACTCCTTCCAACTCTGACTACTTCACTACAGACTCTTGTTCAGAAGAGGTGCGACTGGACTTGAGCAACCCTTGCTTCACTACAGACTTATGTTCAGAAGAGGTGAACTGTGGATTGAGCCACCCCTGCCTCACCACAGACTTATGTTCAGAAGAGGTTCGGCTATATTTATTTTAGTGTCTTCCTGGGCAACACAGAGTTCTTATCTTTCTTTTCTCCATCAAGCATATACCACATTATTGCACACACCTGCACAATCTAGAATATTGAGCACTGACTTGCAACGCAGAGTATCTATAACAAATTACAGTGAAAATCTTTCTCCCGGGCAACGCAGCATTTAAAAACACCTGTTCTATGTAGCATTGCTCTATCTAGGATATTGATGACTCCTGGACAACACCAAGTCAACATATCTGCTCTATCTTTGATATTGAGCACTTTGGATTAACTTATACCACTTACAAATATCCCGGGCAACAAAAGACAGAAGTTCTTTCTCCCTGACAACGCTGCGTAAAAAAAACACCTATTATTTCCGTTTAGAGCATTACTGAAACCCTTTGAATAAAATAAGGGATGCATTCAGAGAACTACTAAAACCACCCTTCTCTGTCTAGGATAAATTTCTACCATTTAACAACTTTCGGGCAACAACGAGTCAACAAAAGGCAGAGAAGTCGTTTCTTCTGGGCAACGCTGTGTTGAAATACAACTGCTCTATCTAGGATGTTGGGCACTTTTGGATTACAATATGCCATTTACATTTTTTGCTCAGTTTTAGGAGGCCTCCAAATCGCTACTAAAATCAGCCAAATAAAATTAAGGATATCTCCAGAGAACTACTAAACCACCCCTTTTTAGTTTCTTACCCCCCCTCTATTTGAAAAGAAATGAAATTAAGAAACGTTAAATAAAATAAAAAGTTATTAAATTAGCATTTTCAAATTATTACATGATTACATTATTACATAGACATTTGATGAAAAATGACTGGAAAACTTGACCCCTCCCCCTGATTCGGGAATACTGCCATTAACTTCCACAGTTTTTAAAATAAATTTATTTTCATGGAAATCGCTCCAGACAAGGCATGAAGCCACTTTATGTAAGGAGCTAACAAGAACAAATATGATTATCGCAAAGACAGAAGATGCCTATTAACCTTAGTCTTGAAAAGACCAAGATTATAGGTAGGAGGAAAACAGTCAGCAGGAAGACAGTTCCACAAGCCTGCAGTTCTTGGAAAGAAGCTACTAGAATAGGAAGCTGTATTACAATGAGGTATCAAAACAGCGAATTGATGGAGACTCTAAACCAACGAGTCAAACAAGCTGGAACAAAAGAAGCAGGGAATAGATCACATAATTCTGAAAAACACATGCCATAATAGTATTTATAGAAAAGACTGAGACTAGCAACATCACGTCTGTGAGAGAGGGGGTGGTAGGGCCAATCAAATAACAGATACGTTTCTGCACCTTATCAAGAACCTCAAATGGGACAGAGATTCACCAGCTCAAATATGACAACAGTACTCCATACATGGTCTGATTGTAGATTTGTAGAGATAGAGAATTGCCTCAGGTGTGAGAAAGTGTTTGGAGCGATAGAGAGAACCGACTTTACGAGAAGCAGAAAGAGCAATGGATCTAATGTATGAACTCCAAGAAAGATTTAATGAGAAAGAAAGACCAAGAAGTTTCAGAGTTGATTTCTCCTTAAGAGCAGAGCCATCCATGAGAATCTCAGGAAGAAAAGGGACATGCCTACGATTGAAAGACACGAGCTGAGTCTTATCTGGATTAAATGAAACAAGCCATTTCATACCTCAATTGACAACTGAACCCAGGTCAACTTCTAGATCAGCTGCATATTTCGACTGATCCGAAGCAGATGGGCTAGAAGCAACACCAGAATAGAGAGTGGTATCATCAGCATAGATGTTAATTTTCTGAACAATATTCTCTGGAAGATCATTTCTATAGAGAAGAAACAATGTTGAGCCTAAAATAGAGCCCTGAGGTACACCAGCATTGATAGGAAAAGATTATGAAGAGACACTGTCCAAAGTTACTAGCAATCTTCAATCAAAAAGAAAAGACCTAATAATGTCAAGAACCTCACCATCGATACCATAACCCTGAAGTTTGTGTAGGAAACCAGAATGCCACACTCCGTCAAACGCCTTCGAAATGTCAAGCGCAATGGCTCTACCCTCTCCTGAATTATCCATAAACTGACAGAATTATCCATAAACTGATAGTTAGTTTTACATAAGAATACACTTTTAGATTTTATCTAGATTCTCTAACCTTTTTTTCTATAGGACACACACGCACAGACATTGAGTTTTATATAGATATATATATTATATTCATTTTGTTAGGTTATTTGTTACAATTTAGAATAAAATAGTTGGAATTAATGCACGTTGGCTTTCCAAGCTTAATAATAAATTAATTTATAGCAAATTATTTTGTTTAAAATAATATAAAGGAAAAAAAAACAATGAATTTAAATTCTCCAAATAATTTTTTAATATTTTATGTGGAAATTTCATAACATTAATAAAAATGACAGGCTTTTAATTTTGTTAATTACTTTTTTTCATGTATGTTTTCATTTCTGATAAACACATGGCACGAACAAAGTATATATATATATATATATATATATATATATATATACAGGGCTTTACGTGCTCCACTACTTTTGAAGCTGCTCCTGCTCCAACGCCCAAAATTAGAGCTGGCTCCTCTCACGCTTCCTATTTTAAAAAAGCAGCCACTCCAGCTCAAACTCCTATGAAAATAGGGGTGGGACGTAATGGGTGAAAATTTCAGATTCATGCGAGTAGTATTTTTTTGTGTTCATTTATACATAAATAACACTAAACAATCAAACATTTTGAAAATTTTGCAAAATTCAGAAGGTGCAGGCCAAAAATAGCCGTTAGGGCTCCACGGGACTCAAAATCCATCATTTTTCGGTGAAAAAGTGGTTTCATGCGATATTGCAGGTCCTAAAACATCCTCAAAAGCTATGAATGGATATAGATGGTTAAATCTGATATAGTACTGTAATTTAGGACCATTTTCAGGCTGTAAAAGGGTTTTCATGAATGTAGAATAGCCAAAAACTAGTGAAAAATAGCCAAAATTTCCCAAAATCCTCTGTTAAGCTACCTAATTGGTTCCCAAGCCTCTACAATGGTTATGCATGGCTGTAGATAGTTGAAACTGACAAGACACTAAGGTTTAACACCAGTTTTGGGGTTTTAGGAGCGCCCCAAGGTAGAAATGGGGGTCAAATTTCAGCCAAAATGGTTAAAAATGCACCACAAACTATGTATCTAAATGACACCGCTGGAATCATATAAACCGAATAGTAGATAATGCAGTCAATTTAATAAAACATCCTTAATGGCTATGAAATAGTCAATTGAAGTTGTGGAAATCCATGGGGAACTGCACAGATCAGCCAATTACTTGTACATCGACTGAAATAAACCTTCAATGATTTCCCAATTCGAACTTGGTTTGGCATGTACTCATGTCCCAAGCACTGAGCACATTGCATGGAATGATCTGGATTATATTCATGTTCTGTTCATCATCTATATGAACGCCTTGCAGAATCACGGTTGAAACATTCCAGATACTCCACCATGTAGTTGTTCTCGTCAACCTTTTTTCTAGTCATTCCGATGTACCAATTTCTTCCAAGTGGAGTGTCCCAAACTGCAACACAAGGTTCATTCAGAGGAATATCATCAGACTCTTCTAGGATTTCAACATCTTCCTCAGTATCAACGCTCACATTATTATCATTATATGTCGTGCAAGAAAGCAGAATGGAGTTTTCATCTGGAAATAAAACTTCTTTGTCTGCATCTTCATCATGGTCACTAGAAAGAATTCCCAAATTTATTTTCATCTATCTGTCACTCATTCCATTTACCCTGTACAGGTCTGGGTTCTCCTGGAAATCGTGCTTGCAAATCAGTTTACGAAACAATAGTTCATTCCTCAGCATAGTTTTTTTCTTTTTCTCATTTTGCTTTTCTTTCAGTGCTCTCTCAACCTCTTCTACTGAGGCAAAAGGACCACTATGCTCTTTGCGTTTGCTAAGAAGAATTGCTGACCTCTCCTTTGAGTGCATAGCTTTTCTGCGCTTTTCTGCAAGCTTTACCTTCGTGATCTTCTGTTGAGCTTCGAACCATTTTTGTTCTTCGACATCAAGCAACTTAACTGTGGCTCTGGTTTCTTTCTCAATTGATATGTTGGTCTCGTACAGCGTCATATCGTCTTTCATACCACTGGCAGTGAATTTTCGATTGGAGCATGCTGCAGCACAAATGGCAAGTTTATCCATACGTGACAAATCCCGTTCACATAAAAGATTGTGGTCAGGAAGTTTTTCAGCCACTTCAGGGTTAACCTTGGTGAGATCTGTTGCTCTTTGATTGTTTTCATCGACATCTACATTGCTTCTCCCTTTCCTCTGTCTCAACAACCATTGATTCATGTTCTTCATCGATATGCATGTTGTCAATTATGACCTTCCGGTTGAGTGCAACTTGATCAAAGAAAAACTGTCACAGAATATTGAAAAGAATGTGATTTTTTGTCTTCCATTTAATCAAGTTTAACCTCTTCGATCCATGGCCCTTCTGAACTTTGCTATTGTACTCTCTCAAGTATCGATCAAGTTTATCTTTCACTCCTTTTATTGTTGTTAGTTTAATGTCTCTTCCAAATGCTCTTTGCCAGTGAGTCAGCAAACACAGAGAAAATTGATGGAGATGCTCTTTCTGTTTTGTAGATCCATAAGTTGGAGCATGATGAACTATGGCCAAAACGCACTCATGTACAGTTGGGAGGTTTTCAAGCAAACTGAAATCCCAATCATCGTACTGGTACTTTGTTCCACTCATCCTATCTTCTTAACTGAACTGAACTGAAAACAAAAGGAAATAATTGTTATTAAACTGCTTGAATATAATACAATGCAATGGTTTCAACTATCTAAACCCATTCATAACCATTGTAGAACCAATTAGGTTGCTTAATGGAGGATTTCAAAATGTTTGATTGTTTAGTGTTATTTATGTATAAATGAACACAAAAAAATACTACTCGCATGAATCTGAAATTTTCACCGATTACGTCCCACCCCTAATAAAAAAGGAGCGTCTCTTTTTCAGCGCTCCATAATGAAAATGTTCCTTCTTTCATAAACGTTCTATTCTGCCAATGAGTGGTCGAAGGATAGGTGTGGACATCAAAGGATTTTGTCAATATGGGTGGGGATGTCAGTTTAAGTGTAAAACCGTAAGAAAATATTTGACAAAATCTCGCTAATATTTTGAGATGTGCTAAGGGTTATAAGAGAACATGTTGGATGAAGCCTACATAAATTTTCGTTTCCTGAAGTATAAAATAGAAATAGAAAAAATCCCTGAAGTATTTTAAAACAATTTTAAGGGAGGAAAATTTGACCCGATATTTTTTCTATTCATTTTGGAAGGGAATTTAGATTTGTTTTAAGTAAATAAAGTTTTACTTTTAAACATTATTAGTGATTATTTTCTTTCTTTTTTTTAAATTCTCTGGGAGGGGAGAGACAGCCAGAGCAATATTAATCGTCGTGGTCGTGTTGTTGTTTAATATGTTTGTTTTACGAACGTAACTATATTGTATAATGTATATTATTATTTACCACAGAGAAACGCGCAAGTATTTTCAAACAAATCGATTTATCCCTTTTTTTTTCAATAGTACAATTTAGGGCGAAAAAAAAAAACAATGGAGTTTATTTTTTAAAGATTGAATAAAAAAAAATATTTTTCATAAGTTGGCCAGAAAATATCAATAAATTGTCATTAAACAATTCAGAGATCCATTTAATGTCTTAAAATTTCATTCAAAATATCTGGCCTAGACCTTGGGAGTTGAAAAAATATTGGGTCAAATTTTACTTCCCTGAAAAATTAACTGGAGCAAGTTTTCCTAGGTCGGCAAAAACATTTATTAAAATTAAAAGTTTGAATAAAAAAGGTGAAAACGTCTATATTTTAAATCTATAACAAAAACAATCTGTTTACAATTTTAATATTTGATAATAGAGTTTTTAAGATAAAGAAAGATATCTAATCTACTTTCGGTTCTAAAAAAAAACAAATTAGTCAGAAAGTCTAATTATTTGCTTTTTTAAATTAAAATTTAAGACATTTTCTTTAATTTAATTAAGTTTAAACATCGCTCATTTGGCTTGGTATTCGCCCAAATTTTGGATGAAACTGATTGTTGGTCTTAATTGTATTTTTGGTCCTAAAATAAAATTCTCATTTACTTTTTTTAAAGTGTTGAAATCTAACTTTAATTCCAGGTTTTAATCGCTGACAGCCATGTTGGTTTTTATTGTTTTTTTTCCTTGGACTAAAGACTTTTTTTCATTGGACTAAAGATATCTTTTTCTTTTGACTAAAGATATTTTTACTGCTTTAACATTTTAGTACACACAAAAAACAAACTTTGAACATTCTATTTACAAAAGCAAGTTTTAACAGAAAAAGCGAATTTAAAAGCAAACATGAAAAGGTTGAAACATGCTAGTCGTGAATTTAAGAATAACAAAATGTCATCAAAAAGATGAGTAAAAATGTGGCATAAAAGTTCAATTAAAATTAAAAGAAAAATTGGCTTATTTATTCATCAGCAATAAACATCCTTGTCATAAATACAAAAAATTTCAAATCTTTAAGAAAATAACTTCAAAGACATCTATAGACCCACTGCCGCATTTGAAGACATTTGTTGCCAAATTGTCTCCTGCCTTAAGAAAACTGTCCTATCAAAAATGTAACACGTAGATGTAAAAATCTACTTGCGTCTATAAAAAAACCTGAGAAGTTCAGATGTTCTGTTTCCATGTGTAACTCTATCGTTCTTTCTCCTCCCTCTCCCTCTCTCATATACATTTACCAGAGATATAATTTAAAAAATAACTGAAAGAGTTCAGCTGAGACTTTCTTTTCCTTTTTATTGCTGAATAACAAAAAACTAATGTTTAAAAAAAGAATCAATAGGAGCACGGAGAGATAAAATCACTGCTCTTTAGTCCCAAATGGAGTTGCTCACGCTCCACTCCAGCTAAATATAAAATGAGCCCTCTTCTTCTTCGCTCCAGCAAAATGAAGCGCGCTCCTTTTTGGAGGGATCCGTAAAGCCCTGTATATATATGATCGCTACTTTTCCTATTCACTGTAACAGCAACAAAAATTAATAGGTAAATTAAGGCAGCAAATGTTATATTTACTTTTAATTACAAAATTTCGAAAGAAACTACCTCAATTTTGTTGGGTTGTACTTTGCTTGGCATGGGTCAGAGAAGTAAAATAAAAAAAAACTTCATAATTGTAGTTTTCTAAATATTTATAAAATTTAAAGAAAATTTTATAAAGATTTGCCACTTTTATTTTGCAAAACAAACGAACATGTAAAAAATAAGTTTTGAGAAAAAAATCATATTTCGCATTTTCAGCTGTTCAAAACAAAATACCACTTTAATTCGCTGTTAAAAAATGATGCAATGGATAAAAGAACATACAAGTTATATATTTAAAAATATTATTTTCTTGTCTTTTCAACCATATAAATATTTTAAAGATTTGACCAGAAATATGTGAGAAAGAAATGGCAAGTTGAAACAGGTTAACTTGTAAAATCGCTTCTTGTTCACAGTTGTGTAACTGAAGAGGCGAAGTTTACTATTCGGTGCCGAAATTGAAAGTGCTTAAACTCGTTTCTGTGCACACGGCTTTGCATATGAATCCGCCAGAATTAATAAAAACAAATAATAATATTTTGAACCAATCAGGATTTTTCTGAATTTATAGAAATTGTTCTTTGGGAGCCACCATGACCCTATATAGACCCAGATTTTTCCTTCACCAAGCATGTTTAGCCAAAATCAACGAAAGAGCTAACATCGACATTTCTATAACCCCCATTGCCCCTCTTATGGCCTTGGGAATGCTGAAAAACGCCTTTTCTAAACTCATGCACACATAGCCACAATGCAGTAACTCTTTCACTGTCTTACGCATACGCACACTAAAGCCGATAAACACTGTTTCAATCTCCTTTCAATGTCGTCTGCATATTTAAAACAAACTTATAATACTTCATACATTTTTACTATGAAAACAAATGATGATTGACTTTATTTAATAACTTTCAATGAAATGTAGTTTATTTAATTGAGTGAGGAAGATTTGATTACGATTTTTCAGACCCGTGGATAATTCACAGCCTTTAAATTATCGACTCAGGCTTCCTCGATATCTCAATTAATGAATCCCCCTTATTCGGTAAGGACACTCAAATATGAACAATTATTCTGTTTTCCTATTTTTTTAGACTTCTATTTTAAACATATAAAATATCTCTTTTGTGAATTTATGCTTTTGAATTAAAACTGTTTTTCTTTAAAATGTTTCTATAAAACTTGGCTCTCCCAAAATCTTCATCCCAAAACTGGAACCCTAAAAAGAAACCTCTAAATAACTATTGTCACTGCTACTACAATCAGTTTTCAAAAGTCAATAAATGGAAACCATTTTTTTTTTCAGATAGTGTAATTAAAAATCGCTACTACCAAAAGAGAAAACAACATACAATTATAATTTAAATGCATAAAAAGAGTTAAAAGATTGAAGTACGAAACAAAAAGGTTTAATTGTGATATGTCTCTTCTGATTAATTTCCGAATTTCATGAAAAAATTCCCCATAGAGTAGTGGTAGCAAAATTTTAGGGGGGGGGGGGGGTTCTTAAAAACACTTACGAAAATGGCTGTTTTGGGCATTAACATTTTTATAAGCTGAAAAATTTCAGATATATAATGGAGATTATTATTTATCAATACATGTGAAAGGATATTCATTTCCAAACAAAATGGTAGTATTTTGAGGACTTAAAGTGCTTTGGTTTTTAAAATATGACTATTTTAGTATAACGGTCTTGAAATCTTGAAATATCCAAAGCGTTTTATGATTGGTGGGTATTGCTAAGTCGAAACGGCTGTCCATTTTAGGCCGAGATAGCTTGTAATAAACTGACTCTTAAAAAAAAGTGTCACAATGGCAATTCAAACTTCGAACAGAATTCATGTTGCTCAAATGCTGAAATAACTTGATAAATTTTCAGCACCAACACTTTCTCACTGCTCTCTCCAAAGACCAACTGCCTGATTTCAATCTGTTTTTTTTTAAATTTAAGTCAGTTGGTCTCCAGACATGCAAATTAGTTAGTTATGTATACAGATCAGTTCCAAGTATAAAAAATCAACCATTGTTTTTCTTTTCTTTTCTTCCTCTGGTTGATGGGCACCCATGATATGCAAAGCGAGGGCAGCAGCGCTTGATATATCCAAGGCCTTTGACAAGGTATGGCATAAAGGGCTTCTCCTAAAAATTAGCTTATATGGTATTACTGGACAAATATTTAATATAATTAGATCCGAGGCAATGGCTGAATCCTTAAAAAATGACCTCCAGTCTGTAGTGGATTGGGGTCATAAATGGTTGGTAACTTTTAATGCTGCAAAGACAAAGCTCTTTTCCTTCAATAACTACAAGAAACCTCTTCAGCTACCGATTGTCATGGCAAATAACACCCTACCTGAGAGTTCAACATTCAAACTCCTCGGCCTAACCTTCACAGGTAACATGAATTGGAACAGATACATTGAAGACATTGCCAAGGCTGCAGCAAAGAAGGTGGCTCCCTCTACCGTGCTAGTAAACTCCTCACACCTGACATTATCCTGTATCTCTACAAAGCCACCATCCGCCCATGCATGGAGTATTGTTGCCACACTTGGGCTGGTGCATCATCCACTAGTCTCTCTCTTAGACAAGGTCCAAAAAAGAGTTGCCAACTTAATAAGGCCCTCACTATCCACCAAGCTCTATCCCCTGTCCCATCGCCGCAATGTTTCATCTTCGTGCTTGTTTTACAAATACTTCAATGAACTTGCTGCTCTAGTGCCCCTCGACACAAATACACTAGACCAACCCGACAATCAGCTAAATCCCATCTATTCACTGTGGAGGTCCACAGATGCTCCAATAGCTTCTTTCCTCATGCTGCTGGTCTCTGGAACTCCCACCCGCTTCCTGTTTCCCCAACTGTACCGATATGCAGAGGTTTAAATTAAATTTACTAATGTAAATAGACATCTCGCTACACAGCTCCCAACTTAGGATGACACCCAAAACCTACACCCTAATTCTCAGTAACCCGTTACGTCTAAAGTGGTGGCCTGCCTTGTTTGGGGTGAAATATGTTTAAAATAGGAGGAAAAAAAACAACATTTTATCTGCTTTTCAGCTAGTAAGTTTGTGTATCTATTGTCGCAATTGTATTGTAAACCATGTGTAAAATATTGCATGTGATAAAACTAAGGTCCTTCATTTTTAGGGTCCTATACATTTTTGTTGGCTTGGAGTCCCGCTTCCATGTTAAAATCTCTTTGGCTTATCATGACCTTCATTCTTTTCTTTTCTTTTTTTTTTCACATTTAAGGTCACTGCTTATCAAGGCCCAAAGACCACTCGATAAAGTTTAAAGAATTTGACTCAAGGATAGGGGTTAAAGAGTTTGGATGGTGAGACAACATCGCGTTCACCAGCACGTAGCAGGGCAGAAATTGATTATTTACGGGGACGGTTCAACAAGAACTTGTTTACATTGGACTTGAAGACGACCATATTGTAGTCGGCAAGGAAGCAGGCTCATGACACTGTGTTCGACAGATGGGCAGTTCTAAGAAAGAAGCTCTGCCATGGCAATTTCGTTTAATCTTTGGCACGCAGAGGGAGAAAGGAAAATAATTGACAGTGGTAGTAGCTAGGCGGGTTCTTATTGTGAATGTTTTACAAGGGGCCATAGATTTGTAGCTCAGTCGAGCACCTACCATGAAAATAACAGTAGAGCAAAGAAAAATTAGCAACATCTCCTCTGTGAGAGAGTGACTGTAGGGAAGAGAAGAGGACATCCCCCACTAGATTTCGAAGTCGGTTTTTGACTCTGTCAAGACAGGAAAGGGTGCTCTGAGCGGCACCTCCCCATATGTGGCAGCAGTACTCCATCTTAAGACGTATTTAACTTTTGTATAGGTAGAGGATGGCGTGGGGCGTGAGATACCTTCTGGAGCGGTAGAATGATCCAATCATTTTTCCAGTGGTCTTAGCAACAGATTTGATGTAAGTCTTCTATTTCAAGTCTGAAGAGAAGGTCAGTCCCAGGAGCTTATCAAAGCAGTGGGCTTCCTCAAGAAGGGGAGAGCCGTTCATTTCAACTGGGACAGTGGGGATTGGAGCGTTGGTGGTGAAAGGAAAGGAGCTTGGTCTTTGACGCATTAAAAGTAACCAGCCACCATTGCACCACTTGTTCCAGGTCAGAAGAGAGAGAGAGCCAGAAAGAACCTGATCATTAATGCTCTTTAAGGTCTTTCCATAGATGGTTGTGTCATCAGCGTAAATGTCGACGAATGATCTTAGAATGTGGTTTGGGAAATCATTTATGAAGTTCAGGAAGATGGTTGGGCTCAGAATGGAATTCTGAAGCACACCAGCATTGATACTGTGTACCTCAGACTTCTGTCCATCAACGACGACTTTTATAAATCTATCATGAACCTAGATCTACATTACATAATCTTTGACTTTATATGTATCACAGTTTATCTGTATGCAAAGTTTAAATCCTCATACCAAATGAGACACTCGTTTAGAATGGAAATAGTATTTGTTATAACAAGTGATTAATATTGAAGTGAAGAGAAATACTTCACTTCAATATTACTAGATTTTTATGTTTTTATCTGTGAATTGTGCATGAATATCTGTTTTGCATGTTTTGTTTTACAGCATATCAACCCTTTTTGGATCATATAATGCTGAATTCATTCATTTTGGAAAAGATTTTTGTTTCAAGTTCTAAGAATATCTTGAAATATTTATTGCTTAATTTGTTTTGTAGGCGTGTGAATAAATAGTCTGCAAAGGATAGATTCTATTTGAGCCATAGAAAAAGATTATCCTGACATGTACGATGACCAGTCCTGTTCAAAGGGAACCTGGGATTAATGGCAACTGAGGAGTGGATCTACCAAAGCTACTGAGTTGAGGCCTCATTGTTGAACAGTACTGGGTTTGGTTAGAGTTTGAGTTCTTAAGTAGGGTTGAGAAGGTAGGGTAGATAGAAAAGGTAGAAATGGTTAGGAAAAATTTATTTCAGTGGAGAGGGAAAACACCTTGCTCAAGGGTATCTGAGGTATAAATATTTGTATTTAGCAATAAGTACAAAAATATATATCATTTATTGCATTTTTAAAATTGTTGTCTTTTTTTTTTCTTCTCTCAGTTCCAGAAGACAGAATCAAACTTGAATCATTTCACACGGAAATTGGATTTTGAATTGAAAAATGCTGGTTGTTCAGTAAGCTCAAATTATGTTATTCAATTTTTAAATTTATATATCTTTATAAAGTTAGATATGTTTATATGTATACATGTACAGAATTCATTCCCAAGCTAATTAAGCAATAAGTATGAATTTTGGAACATAACTGCTAGATGTAAGGGGTTCAAATGTAGCCAATATAATTTATGTTTAATTTAGTTTTATGCAAAGGGGGTTGAAGCCCTTCATGAAAATTCAGATACCTCCAATTTTTGTGAAATTTTAATAAATATTATAAATGGCAATGCACATGACAAAATTAAAATTGCTTAAAATATATCAATAATTGCATATATAGAAAGAGCTCGATGATCTAAGAAATAATCTTTTTAAATCTGACAAAAATAAAGAAGTTATGACTATTTTCGTGGCTCGTACGATTGGAGGTTTTTCCCTCTTTAAGACCATATGCGTTTTGTCACATTTTTTACACTAATTTTTCAGTAAAATGTTATATCTTTATTAAAACACAACATTAAGCAATGAAATTTACCATATAAGTGTATTTTTGTACAAAGAATCATAATATGCCACTGAAAATTCCCAGAAATTAATGGTTTCCAAGTAATCTGCAGTAAATGCACATAAATATGCTGCAGTACCTTAAAAATACCATGTATCCATTAAAAAAAGAAGTTAGAGAACTCACAGTTGAATTGTAGTACATTTTATGTACAAGGAATGTTTAAAAATGAATATATTGCAAGATTGTTTTGGTATTATTCTAGATTAACACCTGCTCGCTAAATAGCCCCTTGCCTCCCCAAAATATGAGATTCTACCTTTTTTAGGGAATTACATGTGAAAACTCTGAAAGATTTAGTAGAAAGAAAGAAACAAAAACAATTATTTTAGAATTTGGAGTGGGGATTAATTTCACATATAAATTGAATGTAAAATAATCCCACATTTCAGGACAATTCTAGCGTTATAGGGCAGTTAATCAATTTCGTTTGCTATGGAAAATAAATCCTGTGCGTTTTTCTTTATAGGGGTCTGCTTTTTCTTTTCTTTTTTTTTTAGATGATTGTGTGGTTTTAATAGGCATTTTATAGGCTTGCCACTCGGACTTAGTGTTAGTGATAAGGTTAAGAAAGTTTTGTTTTGGATAGAGGTTGCCAATTCAGACTTAGTGTTAGGGTTAAGGGAGTTTTTTAGGGGGTGGCTTGTCACTCAGATTTAAGGTTAATGGTACAACATGTTCAAGAGAAGGCATTTTTAGATAGTGGGCTTGTCACACGAACATAGAGTTAGTGGTAGAGTAATTATTTATTTTATATCAAGTTTTCAGCTTGAAAAAATATTTTTTAAATTGCACTAAAAGGCAAGAATGGCCAGGAAATAGATCATTTTACGTTAAATTTATATGTGAAACTGATCCCCACCACACTCTAAATTATTTTTTTGTTATCTTTTTTTCTGCCAAGACTTTAGGGTGTTCACACGTAATTGCCTAAAAAAAGTAGAATCTTTTTTTATTGGCGACTAGAAAATCATTACTAGAATTGTTGAGTATATTTGAAAACCAGTATTTCTTGAAGGAGCCACTGTTTTATAAAAGCACAAACAGCATTAACTTTAAACAAATTTTACGAAGCTAACTGTTCATAACTAGCTGCTGCTGATTGATTGCTATATCACTACTAGCAGCCATTTTTGACTTTCTTCGTAAAATGGATATTTTTTCGGATAGGGTAATTCAAAATTACTACTACCGAAAAACAAAATAACATACAATTATAATTTTAATGCATAAAAAATTGATTTGTTTACTTGTTTGGGTACAAATTTTTTTTTTTTAAATGTTCGATACACGTCATGTTGAAGGTATATTTTAAAGATTACAAAAAAAATAATGGATCAATTAATTTTGTACCTCGACAATAATGGAAATTGATATTTTTCCTGATTGTTTTCCAAATTTCATGACAAAATTCACCATAGCCGATATCTTTAAAAGAAGCGGGGGGTAAAAAAGTGACGTAAATGGCTGAAAATGGTGTTAACATTTTTATGACTTGCAGAAAACTCTACAAATATATAATGTAGATTATTATTTATTAATGTACATGAAAGGATATTCATTTCTGCACAAAATTGTGGTATTTTGATGACTTAGAGTGCTTTGGTTTTTTAAATATGACTATTTTCGTAGAACTACCTTGAAATCTGTGATTATCCAAATCTTTTTAGGGTCAGCGGGGTATTGCTATTATAAATCAATTAATAAATATTCCTCAAATTTCAGTTTCTTTTGAGTATTTTAAAGGGTTTTTAAGGGCACAACCTCCTGTTTGAAAATTTAAATATATCAGATTTGCATTGAATTTGATCCATAGTCATTAGACACCAATGAAGCAAGATTCCCTGAATTTCAATTTCTTAAGACCTCTTAAGCCTTCAGTTTGAAACATTTGCTTTAATCAAAATCATGTATAGAATTTTGATCAAAATTAGAATAAAAATTTGAGACATACTTTAGTATTATTATATCTTTATTTTAATTATAGTATGGGGACATAAAAGTGGTGCCAAACTTCTGTTCAGTGAATTAATTTTATCCATCCTGGGATAAGTATTCTGCTAGTGGGTATATATATATATATATATATATATATATATATATATATATATATATATATAGTGACATATAGTAGGTATCCCAAACCGGGCTAATTTCCTGGCGATATGTTCAAAGTGAAATTCGCTACAATTTTAACTTGAGATATCTCGTTTATTTTTCGGGTTATTTTGATAAAATTTGGATGTAAACAAAATTTAATCTTTTCTCTTTATAAAAATATAATTCTTTCTCTTGTCTCATTAATAGTTTTTTTTTCCAAACTACTTCAAGTTAGGTCACTATTTTCAGTGACGGACGTTTTATTTTTTACGTGAAAAAAATGTGTTTTTCAAATTTGTTGCACGCAAAATCGTGTTTCACTATGCATATAAAAATAGTCCCATCTTAAAGAAAAAAGGACACTCGTTTATGTGGTGGGTTTAACATAGGATTTTAAGTTGCATTTCATAAAAAAAAAATCCAAGTTAAAAACTTTAGTGAATAAAATCCGAAAGAAATTCAATGTAAAAAAAATCCGAAATATACACCATTTTGTAGAGAAATATCCCGTCTTTAAATAATCTGTTAGTGTCATTTTACTATGCCCATAACTGTAGACGCGCCACGTATAAAACTGTGCAAATGAAAACTCTTCAATCATCTATGAGCTCTGCACATCAAGACTGCTATTGACGAAAACATCAACAAAACGACTACTGCTGATGGATATATTAAAGATTGATCCATTTTGTTTTTGTAATCATAAAAATAAAACTTCAACATAACGTGTATCGAAGATTTTAAAAAATACATTTTTCGTACCACAACTAGTAAATAAATCAATCTTTGAACTTTTTTTTATTCATTAAAATTATAATTGTATGTAGTGTTGTCTTTTGGTAGTAGTAATTTTGAATTACCGTATCCAAAAAAATATTGTCACTTTTTGAGTCAACAATTTAACTAGTGTTGCTGATATAGCAATCAAGCAGCAGCAGCTAGTTTAAACAGTAATCCTTGCAAAATTCGTTTTGTAAAAAAAAAAGAAAGACAAAAATACTTTGTGCTTAAAAAAATTAATGCTTTGTGGTTCTTTCATAAAAAATACTAAAAGAAATACTGGTCAAATATACTCAACTTTCAAACTTTAATTCTAGTAATAATGATAAGTAATAATAATTTGCCAATTAAAAAATAAGATTGTACTTTTTTAGGCGATTACGTGTGAACACCCTAAAAGTGTTGGCGTAAAAAAGAAAAAAGACAGAAAAAATATTTAGAATTTAGAGGGGGATCAGTTTCACACATAAATTCAACGCAAAACGATCCTTCCTCCCTTTCCGGCCATTCTTGCCCTTTAGTGAAATTTTAAAAGTATTTTTTCAAGCTGAAAACATGATATAAAATAAATAATTACTCTACCACTAACTCTAGATCCGAGTGACAAGCCCACCTCCTAAAAATGCTTTCTTTTGAACGTGTCGTACCATTAACCTTAAATCTGAATGACAAGCCACCCCCTAAAAAAAAACTCATATTGTAAAATAGTTTATTACGATGGTCATACCTTAACCCTAAGTCCGAATGGCAACCTTCATCCAAAACAAAACCCCCTTCCTTAACCTTATCACTAGCCCTAAGTCTGAGTTGCAAGCCCCCATCCTACAATAAGTCCATTAAAACCAGACATAATTGTCTAAAAAAGAAAAGAAAAAAGCAGACCCCCATAAAGAAAAACACAGGATTTATTTCACATAGAAAAAAATTATTAACCGCCTTAAAACGTTAGAATGGCCCGGAAATGGTGAACCATTTCACATTAAATTAACGTGAAACCAATCCCCCTACTCCAAATTCTAAAATAATTGTTTTTTTTCTTTCAGTCAAGTTTTCAGGACGTAATTGCCCTAGCCCTACCACTAACCTGAAGTCCAAGTTGGAAGCCCCCCACTTCGTCCCACAAAAACTCTTAAACCTACACATAATCGTCTAAAAAAAAGAAGAAAAAAAGAGACCCCCCCCCCAAAAAAAAAACAACAAAAAAGAGCAACAAATACGCATAGGAATTTTCTTTTCTTTACAATAAAGATTTGCTTGAAGAAAGAAAAAAAAAAACTTTTCTAAAACTTCTAGATTTTGCTGTAAGACTTTTTAATTTTAACTTGAATGAATTCATGCAGTTTTCAACTCGCTAAAAAAAATTTAGCGAGTTGAAAACTGCATGAATTCATTCAAGTTAAAATATATCTATGACAAAAAGTATTAATATTGTAGAGAAGACAAGTATTTTTTTGAATTCTTCATCCAAAAATGAGTAAACTTGCAATGGATACTTTTTACAGCAAGTTCAGCAGTGTATACTTTTTACTTTTTTTTTTTTTTACCTTTTTTTTGCCCTATTATCAAATTGTGTTTCCGTCTGTTTTTACAAGATCCAAATATGAGTTTTTTTAATGATTTACTATTAGAAGAATAATTTAGCTTGGTCTCTAATGTGCTATGAATCATATTAAGATGATTCAATGCGTTAACTGTTGAACTGAAACTTATATGAACAAAGTTGCGCTCTTTTCGGGGGGGGGGGGGGTAATGGAATTTTGCATAATGTTTAGGCTGATTTGATTTGATAATTATTGCTTCCATTAGTCTTAATTTTCATTTAGAACAAGATTATATTTGTAAGGATTTTTCATCTGTTTGAAGCATGCATTTTCAGTTATACAATGTTAAAATTGGCTTCACTCACACAAGATGGCATATTTTCTAATTTCCGATGAACTTTGAATGGTCATAACTTTGTGGCTAATTGAGCTACCAAAATAAAGTTGGTACCATTGTTTATGTTTTGCAAAAGTCTAAGTGTCTACATTAAAAGTTTTTAGATATAATGAAAATAAAATTTTGGTTTGGGATACCTACATATAGGTAGGAAGATCTGATCAATGTTGAGAGAGAGAGAGGGAAAGAAAACTCATGAGAGAGAACAAGGAGGATGAGAAGTGACAAGATGCTGATGGTGAAGCAATTATGAGAGAGAAGGTTAAGAAGGAGAATATATATTTTTTATTATTGTTTTGTTACTTTTCTATGCATATAAATTGTGTTTGTTTGGAAACATGGAAATATAGCCTCGAAAACATAAAAGCATTAAAGGTGCTATTATACTTTTTATATTTGAAAGTTCTGTCTTTTTATTTATTTATATATATATATACATAGGTACTGTTATGGATGACGCGCCTGATTTCCGTGACTTTGCGTCGGCAACGATCATGCAGGTCGCACAAGCGCCCGAGAGCTGCTGAGACAAAAACGAGGCTGAAGCAAAACTGAAAATCGTTAAATGGAAGACTGTCAGACGACAATATAAGACAAAGAATATCAAAGAAAAAATACATAGATTTTAAAAAAAGAAGAAAAAAAAACGAACAGACCATAGCTGAAGAACTGTAAATAAATATATTTTTTTATTTTTGGGGGGGCCAAATGAACCATTGTCAATGTTTTCTTGTTTTTATTTTACATAAAACAAAGAAATAAATGTTATTTTTTAGGCAACTTTTTTTTTTTTAGTATTTTCGCAAAATTTTTTTTTTCTTGTTTTAGGTTTTTTGGAGCAAAAGGTTTACTTGGTAACTTTTTTCTTTTTTTTTGGTATTTTCATACGTTTTCTCATTGAGGGTCAGTGTTTACAGATACGGTTCAAAAGGTCTTCCCACTGCTTGCTTTGTTGTGCTGAGCGCAGATGCCGACACCGACGAAAGACGGGCAGAAGAGGAGGGGGTCGTCAAGACAGTGGAAGGAACTAAGATGATTGACGGGGTAGATTTCTGCTATCTGCATTAATATTGCATCGAAGGGGTCGTTTCAAAATCTCTGACGCCACATGAATTTGCGCAGATAGCCGTCTACGAGTTCTCTGCCTGTCTCGCACTCCTTCTTATTTCTTTGCTTAGCTTCCTTCTCTCGATGTGATTGGTGCAAGCCCTCGTTGTCGGGTCGACAAAGTTTTCGCTATGATTCACCGTAAGGTGCTGATGCCCCTAACCTGTTGTACGCCCTCCAACAATCTGATACTACCGTGGTCCCAGGTAGAACAAACTGCTTAATTATTGGAAGGAGGGTTTCGGCATTCCTGTTAGGCACTGTCACCAGGAAACCCTCCTTCTCTGTGAGGTCATATCCCCCGAAGACCCAGAGCGGCTGGAGGATACGGCCAACATTGTTTTACCGGCAGTTGAATAGAGACTCGTCTACTTCGACCATATGCCCTGGGCGTCCGAGTCGCCGAGGGTTGCGGGACAGATGTCAAATAATTTGTCCAGCTGTTCCTTAATTATTTTCACTTTGGATGCAGTAAGAGTTTTCCTGTTAATAAGTTTGGCCCTCTTGAAGCAAAATACTTTCACCTTCTGCCCGATATAATATTCCCTTAACAAAGGCAATTGTGGGTTCCCTGCTTGCCAAATATTGATTATTTCCTTTGTAATCAATTTGGAAATATCAATATTTGAGAAGTGGGATAAGTATTTTCAAGGAAATAACTAAACTGGATAACTTGTAAAGTTGGGGGTTCCGTTTTATCCAAAGGACAAGGTGGACAACAAAATCTTTTGGAACTCTTACTGCGAGTTAAAACAGAAGGTCCTTTTACAGACATTTTTATCTGAAGAAAAAGAAGAAAATAAATGAATAAGTCTAAAAAAGTGTGATTTATAATATCTTCTAGTTTCATATAAAAAAATGACTGACAATTATGGTAAGGTGTTTTGGTTAGCTTTAGTCATAGTGTGTTTGAGTTAGGGTTAGGCTGCATCTAAAATTGTGGCTTGAAATGATAGGACCATTTAAACAGATTCTCAGTACTGTTTGGGTTATGGTAAAATCCTTTTTTTTTACCTAATATTTTAGATTTTAGAGTGGGGGATAACTTTCCCAAATAAATTTAATGTAAAATGATCACCCAATTCATGATCATCACACTAAAAAAAATACTCTAAACTCTAAAATATTTGGTAAAAAAAACAACAAAAAAAAGGGATTTCTCTAGAGACATAATCAGTAATTGTACACAGAAAAAAATGCAAAAACAAGTGTTGGGTATTTTTATTTTAGTGTGATGCTCATGAAGTGTGTGATCATTTTACGTTAAATTTATATGGTAAAGTGATCCCCCACTCTAAAATCTAATTTGCATAAAATATTTAAAAAAAAAGCATTTCTCTAGCGATATAACCGGTAAGCTAACACAGAAAAAAAAAATGATCTGTAAAAAATGCAAAAAGTGGTGGGTAATAACTTAAAAAGCGCCAAAAATTAGCTTAAAGTATGTCGAGTATAACATAGTATCAGCTATATTTTTTTATACAAAACTGAAACATTACGGTATTTTAATACAAACTTTATTGATACAATTTAATTTGAAACATGAAAAAAAAATAGAAAGAATGAAACCGTATTACTTATTTAAAAATGGAAATATAATTTCTTCAGCGGAGAAAAACAAACGCGTTTAAATTAAAATATAAAATTATGTAGATTATAAAAGTTTTTTTTTCTTTCTATTTCAAATAATTAAGTTTTTTGCATAAAATACAAAATTACTAATTATAAAAATCCAACAGCAGTCAATAGTTCATACAATTCATAAACAATAACAACAGCATGCATTTAAAATGGTGTAAACTTAAATAATAACCAAAAAGCCAGTTCCAGAGACACTATTAATCAACAAACTATATTTTATTTTATCATTAAAATGAAGACATTTTTCGGTTTAATGGTGTTTTATTGATAATTAAAAGTAGTCTAATTTGTTTTCTACTGAAAAATCACAAATCCTGAATTCCATGAGAAAAAAAAAATAAGCAATCTTTTATCACTGTCACTTAGGTAAATAGTAAAATACTGTGTTTACTAAACACTGTATATCTCCATTTTGCCTTTACAAGTGAATATTTTTCATTATTTATAATCCTTAAATTTAGTTGACAAAATCTTTATTAAATGATATTTACACATTTTTATTTCCTCAATGGTACAGAATGTTTTGATGGCGGTAAATCTTTCACTGATCACCGAAAGGACATGCGAAATCGCTAATTTCCAACCTTTAAAGTCGTTTCCTCAATTAACGGTAACGATTTGGGAAAAAATATTTTGTGTCGTTATTTATCATGCCAAACTCCAACTATTATTACCATCGCATTACCACGGTTCCAAAATCGACCTGCCCTAATATACACATGCAAATGGCAGAAGCAAGTCTAATTAAATGCTCATAAAAGCTTCCCCATTAAATGAATTTTTCTTCTTTCTCAGTTAATAGTTGTCCACACAACAGCAGACAATTATGTGCTCTTTTTGTCTCTTCCTTGTGAAGAGGGACTACAATCTGGTAAAGATGCAAACATAGTCTCAGATATATTCAAGTGCCATTTGTAACATTGGGAAATGTGCAATTACTTCTCCTTTTTCTTTCTCTAGCTAGGAATGAAATAGTAAGATAGTAAGACAACTAATTTGGGAGAAGGAAAACTCCAAAACAACATTAATCCTTGAACATGAGCAAGTTTGAAAGAAAAAATATTTCATTTAATCATGGAAATAACTCGCCACACTAAATAGTTTTTTTAGTTCTATTGACGTTTTTTTACAAGTTTTTCCAATAAGTTTTCGACATTTTTTTCACTTATCCCCAAAGTTTTTCAATAAAACAAAAACATAAAATTAATTTATTAATGAGTAAATGCTGAAAACTTTCTTTAAATCTTATTTTTCTTTGATTTTTGAACATTTAAGAACTGGATGTAAAGTTTTTGTGCTCTTTTTTTGACTATACCTATCTACTAAAAATAGTAGCCATGATATACTAAATATATATATTGCATATTTATTATCTCATTTAAAATTTAAATATTCCGTTAAATAGAAAATCAATAAAAATTGAAAAATCATATTGGAGTTTATGATTTAGACTATTTTTTCTATATTTTATTATTTTTTTGTAGGATAATCAAAATCCAGTAAAACTGATTGAACAAATTTCAGATATCAAAAAGGAATACTTGATGCTTGTTGATGAAACGAAGAAAGTTCAAGAGGCACAAAAGGTTAGTTTATATTTTTAGTTTTCATATTTTATAGCATACATTGTTCTGTTAGCCAAACTTTTTTTTTTCATTTAAAACTTTTTTTTTTCATTTAAAACATATTAATGCAAATACTGTTTCTTCAGATAGTCTCAAGGCGAGGAGAATGGAATTGACTGTTTTTTTATTGTATTTTTTATTTTTAGAAAATGGAATCATCTGGGTTTTTTAATGTATTTTTTATTTTTAGAGAATGGAATCGTCTGTTTTTTTCTTATAAAAAAGAATGAGAACTAATGAGATCTCACAAGACTTTCTAGCTCAACATAGTGATTGCTAAATTACTCTGTCCACCTTGTATCTTTTTAGTAAACCTTCTTTTCTATCTTTAATACTTGTTCGAGTTTTTCTCTATTATTTCCTACATTAATCCAGAAACTTGGCTTACAACAAAAATATCTAAATTGAAATAACAACCAAATGATGAAATATATTTAAATGTTTTTGAAAAAGTTAGAATAATCCGTCTTTTTTGCTTTTCCTTAAACATATAACACACATTAGCACGTTTGAATGTCGATCTATTTTTATTTTGTATTTAGTGATTAAATTGCAAAATGTTCATAAAGAATTGTGATTTAATTGTATCTCTTGCTATTGTCTTTTCTCGGCTACAAAAAAATAAAGTGTTATATATTTTACTAGCTGTACCTACCCAGCATGTGCCGATTTCCAGTGGGAAGTACCGGCACGAGAGGGGGGGGGGTGCTAACCTTAACAGGAAAACATGAAAACGACTTAATCCAACAACGGCAACTGACGAAGCAGAGAAAAAGAAGGAAAACGCCTTACCTTGATATGGTTGCAACAGATTGCCGATGTTGCGACCTCGCACTGTGTATTCCTGTGCTAGGTCAGGTAGTTGTAGAAGTAAATTTCGGGAAATTATAGATCGTTAAAGATCTGAATAAGAGAGATCTTAGCCAAGGAAAACAACACTTGCCTAAGAACAAAGCCGGCAAAGAAGGGAAGAAAAAGTAGAAAAATTAACACCCGTAACGTGTGCACCAGCCTGTATTTATGGCAGACAAGTGACACGTGACGTTGATCATGGAATAAAAACAACTGCAAGCAAGGCACTCGCTTCTTGGTCTCAAGTCACTCCGTCAGTGGCCGTTGAAAGGTGAGTGCCCCTAACTTTTTCTGACACACTCCCATCTCAAAAAAAAAAAATAAATAAATAAATAAATAAATAAATAAATAAATATTAATCACTATAATCAGGCCAGAGAGGTTGACTAGTTAGTCGTCTCTCTGGTCCAGGCAATTCGGACAATACCAACCTTCCTCGACTGGTGGAGGTTGACACATATCCACGCAATGAAAATGGTACCAATAATCACATTGGTCACAACACACCATGGCACTACCATCGTCTGGTTGGTTACAACCAGGACAAATCCAAATGCGACAGCTGTCGTCAGCTGGAAAATCATCTCCTAAATGAGTGGATGGATGGTCATCAGGTTCAACAGAGCCATCCTGATTCCGCAGCAGTGAAGCAGGACAATTAACATGCTCCTCGATAGATAATTCCAAGGGATGGAGGTGTTTTAGAGAATGAGTCTGCAAAGATCCATCTCCTCGCTTGATTTGAGCCGATCTAATCAGTCCATCATCTCCTGGGTAAAGACATGTGACTCTACCCAAGACCCAAAATGGTCTAGACTTATTGGGCACCTTAACTATTACAATCTCCCCAACACTGACTCCAGATGCAGCTTTGCTCGGTTGCTTTTGAGCATGTTCCCTTAGACTCAACAAGTAGTCCTGGTACCAAATCCTTCTGAACCTCTCTAATGTTTCATCTCTTGCAGTCAAGGAGTCCAACAGTTGTCTTCTGGAGGGAGGTTCAACCTGGTAGATGCTCCAATTGTTCAGTCTTAATATTATTCTGGGGTTGACTGTCGGGTGCAAAAAATGGTTAGGCGTTATGATCTCCAAACCTGGATCCGCCGAGCCTCTGTAGGTCAACGGTCGGTCATTGATAGCATTCTGTACATCAGAGAGGATGGTCAAGAGATTGAAATAAGTGTAGCTGGCGCGACCAATCAATTTATATAGACAGGATTTTATAGTCTTAATCAGTCGCTCCCAAACACCTCCACACCAGGGAGAGTGTAGAGGTATTTTAATGTGCTGAATTACACAATTCCCCAAACTCTCCTTAAATTCACTGGATGAGAATGCGTCATGAATTATGTTACATCCTGCAACAAAGGACTTGGCATTGTCACTGTACACATGTGACGGTATGCCATAAGTGTTGGTGAATCTGATGAACGCCATCAAAAAGGAGTGGGCCGTCATGTCCTCGACCAGTTCCAAATGTACTGCCCGCACCTCCAAACATGTGAACACGAGAATGTACATCTTCGTCCTTTCTCCACCGCTCAGAACCCACAGATGACCCGTAAAATCCATTCCTGTATGTAAGAAAGGTTTCACCATATTGACTCGATGCTTGGGTAAATCGGTCATTCTTGGGTAGGTGAAGGGTACAGTGTTAAATTTTTGGCACAGGGCACAACCCGATAAAACCCTTTTTACAGCCTGTCTACCTTGGGGTATCCAATACCCACACATTCTTACCTTATTTAATGTTGTTGAAACACCAAGGTGTTTACAATGCTTGTGACAGTCCAATATGATGAGGCTGGTCAACGGGTGGTCCTTGGCTATCAGGATAGGATTGATAACTTCATACTCATACACTGACACTTTACCAATCCTTCCCCCTGAACGAATCACTCCATCCTTGTCCAAAAACAGATCCAATTTGCCCACCCTCAGTGGAACTGCCCTTCCAGAAGGTTTCTTCAAGTACTCCAATTCTTCCAAGAAGGACTGCTTCTGCATTATCTTTATTAGGTGGGTTCGAGCCGCCGTTATAGGATCCACTTCATTCTCCCTCAAATTATTAACGAACCTAAACACATAGGCCGTAACATTCACAAGTTTTGACAATTCTGAATACCTTCCAAACGGGACAATAGGTTCGTTCAGATCACTCGCTGCCGTGCAATATACGGAGGAGACAATTCTTCTACTTGCAGGACTTAAGCAGTTTAAGGCATTCTCAGGCCAAACAGTCGGTTCTTCCTTCACCCAAGACGGTCCTGAAGTCCAGAATTCTAATTTTGCCGTCAGTTTAGCAGTGGACAATCCTCTGGTTATCAAATCAGCAGGATTCTGTCCTGTAGGTACGTATTTGTATTGAATGGATATCTTAAATTCGGATGTCAATTCAGCCTCTAATTGAGCAATGTCCTTTAATCGGTTTTTGGCAAAGGTATTTTTGTTGTTGGTTTGCTTGGTTAATAACCAAGACAGAACAACCTGTGCATCCCCAGCAACATACACATTTTTAATAGGCACTCCAGAATATGCCTTCAACAAGGTTGGAAGACACTTGATAGCCAAAAACACTGCCAATAGCTCCAGGGTAGGCAAGGTCTTCGATTTAAGTGGTGCTACCTTGGCCTTGGAAAAAATTAAAGAAGAAAGACCCTTCTGAGTGGCATAGGCTGCAAATCCATATGCCCCCTTAGAGGCATCGCAGAATAAAAATAAATTGGTCTCCACACCCTCGCGTAAGGTTTGTCTTTTAAAATTAATGGAGCCAAGGTCAGACAATTCCTTGGAAAGGGATGCCCATCGAGACTGTAATTCCTTGGGTATAATCTCATCCCAACCCACCCCCATCTTCCACAACTCGCTGATGAAAATCCGAGCTTGTATCGTGACTGGTAGGCATAAGGAAAGAGGATCAAACACTTTGGAGGCATCAGACAATATACGTCTCTTGGTTTCCCTTCCAGGGTCACATTTATGGTAGGCGATGCTGATAGTATCGGCTTGGGGGTTATAACGATACCCCAAGACCTTTTCCCAAGGGCACTTGTGATCTGCAAGCCTGCCTTTTTCTTCCATCAATTTTTGTAATTTAGCATTATTAGAGTTGCATGACTGAAGTTCGAAACCTCCTCTCTGGAGTCTCTCCACCGCCTGTGAATACAGGGTTATTAACTCATTTGTAGAGTTGCTAGTTTTTATAAGGTTGTCCACATAAAAGTGCGATAGCAGCATCTCGGAGCAACTATCCAATGGAAAGCGGCTAGCATGATACTTTAGTACACAATTCAGGATAAATGGACTAGCATTAAATCCGAATAAAATTGTTGTGTACCGGTAGCACTTTAATTGGTCATCCTTTTTCAGAAAAAAGCAAAATTTGTTTTTGTCCGAATCACATGCCAAGCGAATCATCAGAAATGCCTTTCTGATGTCCGCCAGAAGGACATACTTATTTGTCCTGAAACGTAGTGTCAGATTTAGCATGTCTTCTGTCAAATTAACCCCAGGATAGGCTGCGTCATTGAGGGAAACAAAACTCCCAGTCTTGAAAGAACAGTTGAAGACCAGTCGGATTTTGGTCGTGCTGGTGTCCTCGTTTTTAAAAACTGGTCTATGAGGGACCCACACATAGTCCTTATATCTTTCAGGTGGGCATTCTAAGGGTTCAATTATTCCCTCATTCTCCTGGTCCTCAAACACCTTTACATATTCCTGGTAGAGGTTTCTCTTCTCTAAATTTCCCACTACCCTGTCCAAAACCTTGAGGGCTACATGATGATTTGATTGGACACGCCGTATTTTGTCTTCATGCCATGGCAGTTTCACCAGGTAATGACCATCCTGGAACACAATATTACGCATGAATTCCTCCACCTTCTGATGATCATAATCTGAGATCGTTTCCGTGTCAGGGAGGCCTAGAGACTCCAAGCTGAACATCCACTCCAATCCCCTATCCACTGAACTCTCCTCAAACACATCCGCAAAAGGATCCAAATAGGAAGGTGCAGGATTCATAATGCTGTGCACGAGGGAATTGGGGCATGAATGACCCCTGATCGTCCGATCATAGTCCCGAACATGGACAATTGTGTTGATGGGACTGATCTGTTCATCATATAGGAAATGATTAGTGTTTCCAATAGGGATAATTCCTGCAGGAGTCTGCCATGCAATGCCGTTCATACATCTTACGACCCTGACAGGGTGCATATATTGAATCAAATCCACTCCCATGAGACCCCACAACTGAACACAGCCACCTCCCGTCTCTGCTGCCAATTCATACCTTTCTTTGAGGTTTTGCCAGACCAATGCTAAGTCAGACACCTTATGGGAAAGATTTAATTTCTCATCAATGAGAATGGGCAGCTGGGGGGAAATTCCCGGGAACAACTCCACTATGGCCGTCACCTGCTTGAACTTCCGGCGTCTCCTCCCCACAAAGGTCACAACCTCCATAGCCACCTCCTCCGTGCTCTTGGGGTCACACTTCAGATGATCCAATACTTCCCTTGAGAAATATGATCTTTGACTGCCAGAATCAACTAGGCAATTAAAAGACACAGAGTATTTACCCCTTTTGATAGTGATCTTTACCATGGGGAGAATATTCTGTGCGTCTCCCATCCCAGTGCTGACACTGGTGCTTGTTTGGGTTTTCTCTGGTTTAACACGAGGACACATAGAGGAGTGGTGCCTCCGAGATCTGCAAACCTCGCAAGGATATCTGAATCCTTTAACACCAGGACAGGATTCACCATCATGGCCTGTGACTGTGCAAAATTCGCATATCCCGAGTTGTCCGCAACGCATCAGGCGCTCATCATAAGAAGGATAAATCCCGCAATTGAGGCTGTTATGCCCATTCCTAGCACAAAAATTGCAATACTGTATGTCTGCAACGTCAAGATCTGCATGAAAAGTTTCCAAGCCTGATCCCTTGGTCACATCCTTTGTCCAATTAGGAACCCTACCCTTAATTCATACACTAGAGTTCATTCGAGGTTTCAAAGCTGGACGAACCCGAAGTAATGCTTTTATGACATCCTTACTACCTTGTAAAATACAACCTAAGCTAGGATAGGGACTGTTTGATACCCTAACAAGCTCAGCCCTTATCTCCCCAGGAATTCCCTCAAACAAAATATGTGCCACCAAGGCTCCACTTCCCGAACCCTCAAACAAAAAATCATATCCGTAATCATTATCCAGTTCCCCCAGCTCATAATGAACCTGGGCAAGATATTCCTTTATCTGTTGGTAGGACTCATCAACTTTGGGCGTGAAATTTAAGATTCTCTTGAAGATCTCTTCTCGAATCGCTTCCTTGTCCCAATATTCCCCTTTTAAAATGTTGACAGCCACATGGTAGTTCCGGTCACTTTCCGATAGATGATGGATCAAATGGAAAGGCCGACCCACAACATAAGCCTTGAGGCATATTAATCGTTCCTTGTCTGTAGTTAGTCCAGCCGTACAAAATTCAAACCGCGTCAAAAAGTCACGGAGGGCAAATTTATTGGCCTTATCGAGTCCATTAAAGGTCGGACATGTTATCTTAGGCCTAGCCAACTCGATCCCAGCTGGTGGCACAGCATGAGATGGAGTTGACGTCATTACCGGGGTGATGACATCAAGACATGGCAATGAGGCATCCAGTTCTGACAATGCTTTATTTATATTCGTTCTATATAAAAAGCTGTCTTTCAATCGTTCTCTCACTTCTAATTGTGAGGAACTCTCAGTTATAGCCTTATCCAGTCGTAAAAGTTCCTGTAACCACTGGAGAATGTCACATTTGTGGAGCTCAAACACACTTCTCTCAAGAGGTTGAAGAGAACTGAGATTCTCAAGCGTCAGATCTACCAAAGTTCTCGTTACTCTCTGTTCATCCAATAGTGAAGGATGTTGTTTAGACTCCATGTGGTAAAGAGCAGTGATTCAGGGATAAAAGAGATTCACTAGTACATTAAACACTATTCTGTTGCAAAGTGTGCCGATTTCCAGTGGGAAGTACCGGCACGAGAGGGGGGGGGTGCTAACCTTAACAGGAAAACATGAAAACGACTTAATCCAACAACGGCAACTGACGAAGCAGAGAAAAAGAAGGAAAACGCCTTACCTTGATATGGTTGCAACAGATTGCCGATGTTGCGACCTCGCACTGTGTATTCCTGTGCTAGGTCAGGTAGTTGTAGAAGTAAATTTCGGGAAATTATAGATCGTTAAAGATCTGAATAAGAGAGATCTTAGCCAAGGAAAACAACACTTGCCTAAGAACAAAGCCGGCAAAGAAGGGAAGAAAAAGTAGAAAAATTAACACCCGTAACGTGTGCACCAGCCTGTATTTATGGCAGACAAGTGACACGTGACGTTGATCATGGAATAAAAACAACTGCAAGCAAGGCACTCGCTTCTTGGTCTCAAGTCACTCCGTCAGTGGCCGTTGAAAGGTGAGTGCCCCTAACTTTTTCTGCCCGGGATGCAGGGAAGTCATTTTAGTTTTTAATTTTTACTTGTTTGCACATTTTTAAACTTAAGGTAGACAACTCCTATATTCTTTAATTTAGAGTGAGTTATTCACCTTGTTTTTTTTTAAATAATTATTTTTAAATATTTCATCATCTGGGTAAGTATTTTTTTTAAATAAATTGTAGTGAAGTACCTTATGATATTGCCAATAACATGGTACAACACTAACAAATGAAAATTGTCTAGTCAGAAGCAACATGTTATTTGTCAGCTTAAATGCTATTTGGGTCTGACTTTGAAAATCCTACCAGATAACTCTATATGTTAGATTTACCGGTCACAAATTCTTAAATGATTTTGATGTCTACTAAACCCAATCTATGCTAAGAAAATGTACATTTTATCTTTTTATATTCATACTTCTGTAAAACTCTAAATATAATTTGGTGTGAAATATATTTTTCTGAATTCAATGTTTGAGTTTTTGCTTTGGCTTTTTGCCTGTCTATTTTGCTGCTTTCAGCAAATGAGACATGAAACAATCATTCAAAAATACGCAATGCAATTCTTGATTTGATCTAAAATCTTTGTATAATGGATTTTCCTTTTGGCAGGAAATGATGGATTATTTTCATGACCAACTTGGAAATCTTCTGCAAGTAACCAAACATTTAGAATCACGGACAAATTACAAAGTAAGTGAATCTGCCCCCCTCCCCCCCACACACACACACACATACATTTTTTCCTCTTTTTTCTGTATCTTTTTATGTGGAAATCAAGAATTTCGTTTTTCTAATTAATACTTTTATCATTAATATTATTTGCTAATAATAATTTTAAAAAATCTAAATTTAACTGCATTAATGAAAACAATAAAAGTCACTGAGTACTTTGTTTACAAAGTACTAAAACCCACTTTCAATGCAAATATGAAAGTGTCTGGCATCTTAATAGCAGTAACATTTTCTTTTAATTTTACGTCCTCTAATTTTTATGTATATCAATTAAATCTTGAATTATAAAATCTTTTTACTATTTTACATTTACTATTACATAATATCGTCTTCCTTTTACAAAACTTAAAACTTATGTCAACTCATTGTCTTCACCCTTTGAACAGGTGTGACCAGTTTCGACATCTATGGTCTGTGTCCAGTTATGGGATCCACTGATGTGTTAAGTCGCCAGTTATGGAATCTGTTGATGTTCAGTGTGCCTCTGCAAATTAGCTGTTTTTGGGGACTGTGATGAGCTTAGTCAAGCAATAGTTTCTTTCAACCTGGTTTTTAGTCTACATTGTTAGCAAGGTCTATTTTTGTCCAATTATAAATGGCTTAGGCAACACCTTACTCTGCAAAAGGTTAATACCTTATTTTTAAAGAGTAGCATCTAACTAATCCTCATGTGACTTATGCATTCTCATCAGTTGTCATAAAAATATCAGTGTTATTGAGAACAATTTCCTGCTTATATTTATTGTATTTTTCAGTAATTGTAGGTACACACATTTTGACTTTAATGTTTTATTTCAACTATTTCATTAATAGATTGATAATTATTATTTCTAAAAATACAGTAAAATTTAATGTATTTGTTTCTTGTTTTTGTGGCAAAGGTTTCTAAAACCTCTGATGAGTTAAAAACTTTGGAAGATCTTGGTGAACCAATCCAAAATGCTTCCTCCATAGACAAAGCTGCCACTACGGAAGATAACATGCCAGCATCTCAGAAGATTTGTCCAGATCAATCCACGAATACAGCATTGCAAGCAGAAGTGCCAGAAAAAGCCAGCAGTTTAATAGGTTTGGCAGTTAATCTATTTCTTTACTTTATATGTACTTGTATACAGAAAACAGGGTGGCATTTTATGAGTAAATCCTATTACAATAGACATCTGTAACAGATCCATATAAGTTTGTTGGCATTGTTGTATTCGATAAGAATGTGTCTTTCATCTCTCATATAAACAAATATTTGAAACAGAAATGCAACAAGCAAATTAATGAAATTATACCAAACAATTGTGAGATCAAACCTTAAATATTTAATTTCAAATGTGTAGAGAAAAAAAAAATATATTTCCTCATTTCTAATAACCGTTTCCAACGATTTTTATTTTAAAATTTCAATTGCTGAAACAACACGAGAAACACCCGTGTCTGACGTTCTTCAACTTGTTCTTACGGATCTATTTTCCTTTGTCGTCATCACTCGTCCATTTGTGAAACATCGAAACGTTTTCATATTCCTCATTTAAAAACACCCGATCGGCAGAGAAGGATGTTTGTTTTTTTTACTCGCGACCATCGCACGAGTATATTTCAAAAGGATTCTTTATTTTGATTAATTCAACAGAAGCGTTGTTTTCCTTCTTTCGCCAGGTAAAAAAAAATATTTACTTCACTTATGTGTCATTATTTTGTTCATACAAGTGGAATTCTTGTTTTATACTTCACCAACAACATCTTGATAAGCAACTCACTGGTAATGTATGACATTTGTACATGCTTAAGTGGAAACGACATCAGCCCTAGTTAGATGGGAACGGTGGAGGTCTTGGACTGCCAAAAGTGTTCAAGTTGGTAAAGGATAGGCATCCAGCCGTAAAATTGCCTTAAATACAATGTTTAGTCGAAATACAGCAGGAAAAAAGAAAGGCAGTGCCAGTAGCACTAATGCTGCTGGTAATGTCTTGGGCTTCGTAGATCCCAGGATGCGTGGATCTTCAGGGCCTGGCTATGGCAAATCATACGAACATCCAGAACTTTTTCGCATTGGATCTCTGAATGTTGGAACCATGCGAGGAAAGGCAAATGAGGTGGTGGAGACAGTATCCAGAAAGAAGATTGACTTGTGTTGTTTACAAGAGACGAGATGGAGAAATGAAGGTGTGAGAAAAATAGTCGGGAGAGATACCAACTGCAAGTTCTACTGGTCTGGGAATGATAAAGGGACAGGTGGAGTGGGAATATTGGTGGCAGAGAAGTGGTGGGAGAAAGTTTTTGAGGTGAAGCGAATATCCGACAGGATAATATTTGTTCGTCTTGTTGTTGGAAAGTTAGTGTTTGCCATTGTTTGCATCTACGCTCCACAAGTTGGACTCAGCAAGGAAGCAAAGGACAATTTCTACGAGCAGCTGCAGAGCCTAGTGGCGACTGTACCTAGTACTGAGGAACTGTTTGTGTGTGGTGACTGGAATGGACATATTGGTTCCACTCCTTGCGGTTATGAAGAAGTACATGGTGGACATGCTATTGGTATGAGGAATGCTGGAGGAGAAAGACTACTCGAGTTTGCTGTTGCTAATAATCTAGTGATTGGCAACTCGGTGTTCGAAAAGAGGCCTAAACACCTAGTTACATACCAATCTGGAGGAATCATGACCCAGATAGACTACATACTATTCCGGCGCAGCTTCAGGAGACGTGTCACAAATGTCAGTCAGCCTGGTTGAAGAATGTGTATCTCAACACAATCTGCTATTATGTGATCTCAAGGCAGAAGCTTCCCGCAAATGCAAACACAAGTTTACACCACGCATAAAACTGTGGAAGCTGAAAGATCCGATCATTCAGGCTAAATTTGCTGAGAGATTTGTTTCTTCACATCGGGATACATGGGCAATGAGTGTTGAAGAGCACTGGAAGAGGCTCAAGGATGGATTGAATGATGCAGCGACGGAGGTGTGTGGAGTGTCATCCAAGCACAATTGGAGGAAACAAACCTGGTGGTGGAATGAGATTGTTGATCAAGCTGTTAGAGAGAAGAGGCGATGCTACAGAGCATGGAAAACAGGAGGTAGTAGGGAAGCATACAATGGAGCCAAGCGTGCTGCTAAAGCTGCTGTACACCACGCTAAGTCAGAGACCGATAAAGAGATTTTTCTCAAAATAAATCCCAAGTCAAGTGACATTTACAAGCTTGCAAAACAGATGCGTCGTGACAATCAAGATGTCTTGGGTGAAAAACCTATAAGGAACGACTCTGGTGAACTCTCATTGGATGATGGAGCGAAAAAACAGTCATGGAAACAGCACTACGAACGCTTGCTGAACATTGAATTTCCATGGAACCCCGATGAGCTAACTTATGAACCTCCTATAGAAGGTCCTAGTACCCCCATTACCCAGGAGATTATCACTGAAGCAATCCGTAAAATGGGAGCTGATAAAGCAACTGGGCCATCTGGTATAGTTGCTGAGATGCTCAAACCAACCGGTGAACTAGGGGCCAGTTTGGTGCATGAACTGATTGAAGACATCATCAGAGAAGGATGCATACCTAAGGAATGGGAAGACAGCATTATAGTAAGTCTGTACAAAGGTAAAGGCGATGCATTAAACAGAGGTAACTACCGTGGACTCAAGCTCATTGATCAGGTCATGAAAGTCCTGGAAAGAGTTGTTGAACAGCTGATCAGACAACAAATACAGATTGCTGATATGCAATTTGGCTTCATGCCCGGTAGGAGCACCACAGATGCAATTTTCATCATACGCCAAGTCATGGAGAAACATCTAGCAGCAAACAAACCACTGTACATGGCATTTGTAGATTTGGAGAAAGCTTTTGACCATGTCCCCAGAAGCGTCATCTGGTGGGCCCTACGAAAGCTGGGTGTTACTGAGTGGTTGGTTCAGGTGATAACGTCTATGTACACCAATGTACGTAGTTGGGTACGAGTCGGTAACAACTACAGCGACGAATTTGAGGTTAGAGTAGGCGTCCATCAGGGATCTGTCATAAGTCCCCTTCTATTCATCATTGTACTCGAGGTCTATCACTGGAATTCCATACTGGCTGCCCGTGGGAGCTGCTATATGCCAATGACCTAGCGATCATTGATACTTCACTTCAGTCACTCAATGGACGTCTGGATAGATGGAAGAGTAGCATGGAGGAGAAAGGTCTCAGTCAACATGGGTAAAACTAAGGTCATGATCAGCTTACTACAGAAAATAGGAAAATACCCGTGTGCTGTATGTCTGAAAGGAACTGGCAGCAACTCAATCATCTGCGCTCACTGTTCAGGTTGGGTCCACAAAAGGTGCAGCTGCATAAAGGGCTCTCTCAAAGCAGATCTTTAAGTGCTTTCGTTGCACCGGCACGGCAAGACCAATAGATGGCAGACCACTGACGGAGATGGATACTGGTGACAACAAGCTGGAAGTAGTGACAGACTTTTGTTATCTTGGAGATGTGCTGTCATCAGGTGGAGGCTGTGAACTCGCGGCAGCTACACGTTGCAAGTGTGCCTGGAAAAGGTTTAGAGAGCTGCTACTAATCCTGACAAACAAACACCTGCCAACAACTACGAGAGGGCATGTATACTCCTCATGTGTCAGAAGTGTGCTGTTGTATCGCTCAGAAACTTGGGCTGTCTCTGCTGGCATACTAAGGAAGCTGCACCGTAATGACAGGGCAATGGTCAGATGGATCTGTTTGGTGAGGCCTGAACAGTACGTTTCTTTTGAATCCCTGCTCTCACAGGTCGACTTGAAAAGCCTTGCAGACATCATGCGAAAGAGCAGACTGCGTTGGTTGGGTCACATTGAGCGTAGCGATGGCTGGATTGCTAAAGTCCGACAGTTGAATGTGCCAGCAGAGAACATCACCAATGGCAGACCCAAGTTGACTTGGGAGGACGTAGTCAAACGTGATAGGAAGGCCATGGGTATGGATTCCATCAAGCCTTGCCAAAGACAGGAGTGGAGAGGAAGACTTAGATTTCGAGACTAGACAATCAGGCCCCACCCTCATCAGAGGATTAATTGTGGCATGATTCAACAAATAAACTGGTTGATGATGATGATGATGATGAAGGTAATTGAAGATTTTACTAGCAGTTTAACTCATCTTATATAGCTTTAATTTGGTTCTACGCTTCTGTAATAGCCAATATATTAGGGATATGCCATTCTCTTCCACTTGGTTGAAGATACCAGTAGCATTAAAAGTAGCAATACCCATCGACCATAAAACAGTTTGGATAATCACTGATTTCAAGGTAGTTCTACTAAAAAAGTCATATTTTAAAAACGAAAGCACTTTCAGTCGTCAAAATACCACCATTTTGTTTGTGAATGAATATCTTTTCACATGCATTAATAAATAATAATCTAAAGGAACCCTGCAGTTATCTCCGGTGGACTTTCCTGGGGCCACAATCCCCATGAACCAGGTCGCGACTAATGGACTGGTTGTGTGAGCTTATTGGCACTTAACAAGCACCCACCTTACCCAACCCATTCTATAACAAAACAAACATGTCATTACAAAACAATCAAATCAAACCTAAACCAGACACCCAACAAAAAACACCTTCGTCTCCACCATTGAGGCTCGCATTCACAAATATCCGGGGACTTAGAACCAACATGAACGACGTAGAAACCTTTCTCCTGACAAACTCCCCGGATATCCTAGCACTAAGTGAAACAAACCTTCATTCCTCAATCTCCTCTCACCACTTTGACATGACTGACTACCTTCCACTCCCACGTAAAGACTCTGACAAGCATATGCACGGGCTAGGAGTTTATGTTTGGAACACCCTTCCCCTGACTAGAGAACATAGGTTAGAATCAGATGACCAAGACTACATGTGCTTTAGATTGACTTTACATCACAGCGTTAGTTACTTATATTTCTTATACCGTTCCCCTTCGACCCAGGACTGTACCCTGCTAAACTCTGTCTCTGAAAGCATAGATAGAGCACTCTCACTTGACTTGAATGCTCAGATACATGTATTTAGGGATTTTAATGCACACCACCGTGACTGGTTGGGATTCTCCAGCCTTATTGACGCAACCAGCAACTCTACGTATAATTTCTCCTTAGCTCACTCCCTCTCTCAGACTGCCGATTTCCCGACCCACATCCCCGCTCGAGTAGACCAGCAAGCCTCACTTCTAGACCTTTTCTTGACCTCAATGCCCAAGGCTTGTGTGACAAAAGCTCATAGCCCACTCGGGAATGCTGATCATATTGTGCTAATGATTCGTATCACCCTAAAAAATCGTCCGAAAGCTGATGAGCCGTTGCTCAAAATAACAATTTTTGATTTTGAGTCAGAGATAACATCAGCGACGCCCTATGGAGGGAAACCTTCTCACTCCCTGCCGACCAGTGTGCAAACGAATTAACTGAATGGGTCAAAGTAGGCAAAACAAAAATTCTTTAGCAAGCCCCACTCTCCCCAATGGTTCACCTCGGAATGTGCAGCTGCCATTGCTGAGAGGCAGCAAGCATTCCATAAATTCGGCCGTCATAAGTCAGCTACTAATAGTCATAAATTTATAGAGTCAAGAAATAATTGTAAGGCCGTGATAGGTGAAGCAAAGAGATGGTATACTGAGTTTACAAAAAAAACGCATTTAGTCACAGAAACTAGATACTCGCGAGTTCTGGAAAATCTACAATAGTGTGGTGAACAATTGGTCAATCAACGATTCCCCCACTATCAAACCACAATGCTTCAGTAATTGCTGCCCGCAGAGCGGGTAGTTTTTGCTTGTATATATATATATATATATATATATATATATATATATATAAATGATTAAATGCCAAAGTTTTTTTAAATTTATCACTTCTATATTACCATCAAAACTGGTTACTCAATAATACAACATAGCATTTTGAAATACTCTATATATAGTACAGATGAACGATCCAAAGACAATTATTTGAATGCTTTATTTGCATAATTAGTTTTTAAATTAATGTTTTGTATTATACATTTGTAATTTTAATTTGTTGCATATATAGAGACAAAATAGGAGAAATCCTATTTTGTCTCTATATATGCAACAGTTTCGTTTATATTAACAGTAATGAAGTTATTTAATTGCCAGAAGTGTGATGTGATTGATCATCGCAGGTTTTGCTGGATTCCCCACTGTCTAACTTTGTCATGACTTTGGACATATCTAAAAATGAAATTTCAAACTGAAGTGTGTTTCACGAACCGAGCCTCTTGTAGGGATAATTTGACACATCTAGAATAAGATATGTCTATGCATCTCCATAAGACATCTGACATGCTACAGTTTGAAATAGGATTTTCATCGCTAATCGTGCAGATCTTGTTTTGTTTTCCAGTTGAATCGAAAGGAGTGAGGCTGAAGACGATCCTGCAACAGAGGGGGATGGGTGTGCATGTATTGCAGTTGAAATTCTAGAGGAAAGGCTTCCAATATTTCAACTGTTAATAATTAAAAATAAAAACGCACTATTAAATAAGAGAGTTGAGGTCATATCTAAGTTTGTTTATATGCCTCTTCTACTGTGGCAAAGTTAGACATATGGTCAGTTTGCAGTGTAGAATCCAGCAAAACCTACCATGATCAATAACATCGGAACTTCTGGTGAGTGTACCTCAGACTATCAATAACAACCACCTCCTCCTCCTCAAAGGACAGGATCATATCTAAGTATGAAAAATTTGTTTGTGTCTTGCACTACCCAATCTAAGATTACTTATTGGTGCTGATATGTATGTATGTATATATATATATATATATATATATATATATATATATATATATATATATATATAGTTTTTTAATTAAATATTTAAGTGTTTATTACCTACGGACGATATCGTTTCGGGCTTTTTGCTCTTATCAGTGCAGAAGTAGTGGTTGCAGACAGTCGCATAGGATCGAACGCTGTTCATAGATTTAGGCTAGAATTATAAGACAAACGCTGGAAACCAAACGGCTACCGTCAATCAGCACAGTGATTTGAAATTGAGATACACTTATCCGGGGAGGAAAGGAAAAGTGTTATTATTGTCAAACAGTGTTCAACATATATATATATATATATATATATATATATATATATATATATACATGCACTAGTTGACTTCACAACATGTCAGACCAATAGATTTACATTCTAAAGATCTTTAGACACATCTAAAAATAATGTGTTTTTCTATTTCTAATTTTTTCTTATTTGTTTTTCATTTTTTTTTTTTTTCACAGATTTCCCAAAGTCTCCATCTACAAAACGAAAAAATTTAACAGAATTCCTGCCATTAATGGAGGAAGAATTTAATCAAGTCTCTAATCTTGTACGAGGTAGAGCCAAGTTAGAAGATGTTAACAGAGTGAGTTTTTCTTTTCAAAATGGCAAATCATAATTAATGCAATATTATTTTCCCTTTATTTTCTTTTTTTTTGTGTTTTCTTTAATTTGCTTCTTTATAAATTGATAAAGATAAAACCAATTTATCAATTAGGTTTTGTACAAATTGATTAAAAGCAACAGTGAAAATTTAGTTAATCAATAACAGTGAAAGTTTCTGTAGGAGATGATGCTTACAAAAGATCTAATCCCTTACTCTTTGTATTTTAATGCTAAATCGATTACTTAAAGTCATGATATCAAAATATTGACCAGATTATGGAGATGCATTTTTGTCTGTTTAAAAATAAAAATTCTGAAATATATCACCTAAAACTATTAGCCTTCTGCTAAGAACCTTTAAAGATTTCAAAATGTTAATGTATTTATTAATATTTAATATATTTATAACTAAAATAATATTGTATATTAGTAAAAAAGATGAGGAAAAAAAAACTAATGAGTTTTTTCTTTGCTATTAAATTTACAAAATATTAATGTCCATTTAAAACACTTAAAATTCCAAGCAGGCGAGAAATGAGATTGATATCAACAGACAAATGCAATGTTCATGTTGTCATCTTTAAACAAAGAAAACAAATAAAGATAAACATGAATGTAGGACGATCCAGGTAAATGGTCAAAATTTTTCAAAAGACAAGTGATTTCAAATATCTTGATTATACTAATATCAGCTACGTCAATATTCTCGTCAAAACCACTATTCAAATCAATGTTGCATGACTGAAATGGCATACTGCTACTGGTGTCGTCTGTAATCCACTCAAAACCAAGCTCTTACAAACTATAGTACACTATGCTTCTTTATACGGCTCCAAGTGCTGGTCGTCAACAAAGGAAGCAGTAAGCAGACTATTGATCATGGAAACTAAAATGTTGTGCTGGACTTCAGGTCTGACCCAACCCAGCCATGTCCAAAATGTCACTATTCACCACTGTTGCAATGTCAGACAAAATAAGGAAAAATCGTCTGTGCTGATACAAGCATGTAAATGACAACATCTTTAAGAAAGCAGAATAGAGGTGGAGAAGACGGTCGAAACAAAAGTGGTTAATACCCTACACCAATATCTTAAGATGTCCCGGACTTCATCTTGACTTCATCTTGACTGTGTTTAATGGAGGGAGAAACTCAGTGCTCATCCCAATTTGGAGAATAAACACAGAAGAGAATGAATATCCATTAAAAAAAGTTAAATAGTTTTTTTCTTCAAATAAATACATTTTAACCAAATTCTAATTGGTTTATAATCAATGTGAAGTAAAGCAGGGTTGGATCCAATTTGTTAAACAATAAAGAATAAGATCTTTATTGTTTTAAAAGACTAAGATCTTTTGAACTTAATCAATTGTTTTAAAAGACTAAGATCTTTTGAACTTAATCTATTGTTTTATTTTTCCATTCTGTGTATCGTAACAGCGACTCGTTCACAGACACGCCATGTTGTTTTTTATTATGATTTCGCAAATTGATTATCTCCCCTGCGAAATCTTCTTTCTTTAGAAACAAACTGAAGTCTCTGTGAACGAATCGCTGTTACGATACGCAGAATGGAAAAATACTTTTAATTAAAGTTCTAATGGATAATTTTTTCTACTTTTTTGCACAGTGAGTAAGAAGATAACACTGAATAAGTATATAATATTGTTTTTATAAAAAAATAATTTTAAAAAATTTTTTAATGGTCCGCTCATCTGCATAAGCACCGAATAAGATCTTTTGAACTTAATCAATTGTTTTAAAAGAATAAGATCTTATGAACTTAAGGAATTGCTTAAAAGAGTAAGATCTTTTGAACTTAATCAATTGTTTTAAAAGAATAAGATCTTATAAACTTAATCAATTGTTTTAAAAGAATAAGATCTTATGAACTTAATGAATTGCTTAAAAGAATAAGATTCTGAAAAACGTTGTTTTTAGATGCATCCACACATCTCTCTGAAAGGATTTTTCAGTCAGCCTATCATGCTTGGGTTTGAAACTGCAATTTCATTGCTTAAAAAGCAGATTGAATGGACACATATTCCTGCTTTACTTTTCTGCCTTTTTGGCGGTAGTGGTGTCTGCTCTATTCTCTCACAACGGGAAATTTCAAATTCAATCCACACCTCGGTTGACTATTCCATTCATTGCAATATGTTGTATTAGTTAATTTATGCTTTTCGTTTCTTAATCCTTTACCAGGTCCAATGAGTTAGTAAAAAAGTGAGTAACTAATGTTGTATTAAAAGTTGTTCTTTGCTATTAAATTGACAAAATATTAATAATTTAAATCTCAATATTTCATGTCAGATTTCTCTGAGTTATTCCCCCTTTAATACAGTTTGAAAATTACATTATTTTTTATTAACAATTTAAATTTTAATGTTTTAACAATTAAAAAAAAAAATCATTGTTTTACACATATCCTGTGAAAGGTCACATGACTTCAGAACTATAAATAATAAGAAGACGAATTCTAATGAATATGAGCCTAGGAAAACAATAATGGATATTCTTGAGGTGATTCCATTCAATCTAAATATTTAGTGATGAAAACGCTATTTCAAACTTGAATCTGAAAGAGCACTGAAAATGTTATTTCAAACTTGAACCTGACAGGTCACTGAAAATGCTATTTGAACCTTAAGCATGACAGACTGACCAATGGACAGATCTTCTTTACGCATGTAAAATATGATGTGTCGATTCAATCCTCGCATTTAGCAATGAGTGTGACCAAATGATGAACAAAACCTTACATAGAAATACAAGGGCGCATCTAAAACGTGAATATAAGTAAAGATAAGCAAAACACATTCTGGTAAATTAAAATAAGAATGTAACATTACTGACAATTTCAAACAAAGTATAAACATCTTTCAAATTTTCAAATAAAAATATGCTGCAATCATTTTCATGTTTGCCCTCTCCGTGTCTGCATTGTCTGTTTCATGGTCACAGCCATCACTTCGCTTCAAATTCAATGGAAATGGTTTTTATAATTTTTGCTATATTTACCAATTTTTTATGAATAAGAATTTTATAAAGCCCCGTTTTATAATGCCAAATATCTTGTGATTTTCTTAAAACAAAAGTTGATCTGAAATTCAAATTCTCATTCTGCGTTTTTTGTTTTACATTATTACGGTCTTTAAGCATATCTTTACAAGCTGAAATAGCTTGAAATTTAAATATAAATGTTTTCTTTCTGACAATTTAAAACAAATATAAACGTTTTCTTGACAAAACTCTCCAAAAAATAACTTGTTTTCAAATAACTTGTTTTCTTTAAGGTAAAAAAAGAAGCTTTACAAGAACACTAAAAAATAAAATGTTAACAGAGTTAGAATGTATCCTTAACCGAATATACATAAAAATAGTCTTGTTCTTATGTTAGTACCTGTTATCCCTATTTGAAGACAGTCTTCTGGAGGTAGAAGCTTCAATCCGCTACTAAGAATTACTTAAGATTACTACTAGGTCATGGCTGATGAAATTAGAACAATCTACCCCCTGGATTAAATAAAGGATTCTGTTCCAAATTCTGTACAGATTCTCGATTTCAACAAGACACACCTTAAGAATTCAAGCAAAATGTTGTGAGAATAATATCCAAGATGAGAACAATAGGCCAAATAATCCAAATTAGCAATCTTCATCTCAAAAATTTCCAAGCATAAAAAAATGCTGTAATTAGCAATACCCACTGACCATAAAACAAATACCACCATTTTGTTCGTAAATGAATATCCTTTCACATGCATTAATACATATATTCTATATTATATATTTGAAGAGTTTTCAGCAAATAAAGTCATAAAAATGTTAACGTCATTTTCAGCCAATTACATCACTTTTTTCAACCCCCCCCCCCTCTCTTCATTTAAAAATGTCGTACCTTTTGTCTTTGGGGTATTAAATCATGAAATTTGGAAAAACAGTCAGGAAAAATATCAATTTCAATTATTGTCGGGGTATGAAATTGATCCATTATTTTTTTGTAATCTTAAAAATAAACCTTCAACATGACATGTATTGAACATTTAAAAAAATATTTTTCGTACCCCAATAAATAAATAAATCTTCTTTTTTTTTTAATGCATTAAAATTATAATTGTATGTTGTTTTGTTTTTTGGTAGTAGTAATTTTAAATTACCTTATCCAAAAACATATTGTCCCCTTTTGAGCGAAAGTCAACGATCAGCAGCAGCTAGTTATAAACTAGCTTTGTAAAGCTTATAAAGCTTTGTAAAATTCAGTTACGAACTTCTTTTGAAAAAAAAAGACAAAAATACTTTTTGTGCTTAAAAAAGTTAATGCTTTGTTGTTCTTTTATAAAAATTACTAAAAGAAATACTGGTTTTCAATAGAAGTTCAAAGTTTAGTATATACTAAACTTTGAACTTCTAGTAGTAATAACTTTCTAGTTGCCATAAAAAAAGATAAATAAGATTCTACTTTTTTTAGGCGATTACGTGTGAACACCCTAAAAGTCTTGGGGAAAAAAAAAGACAACAAAAAAATATTTTAGAATTTAGAGTGTGGTGGGAGATCAGTTTTGCATATAAATTTAACGTAAAATGATCTCCCATTTCCCGGCAATTCTTGCCTTTTAGTGCAATTTAAAAAATATTTTTTCAAGCTGAAAACTTGATATAAAATAATTACTCTATCACCAACTCTAGGCTCGCGTGACAAGTCGACCACCTAAAAATGCCTTCTCTTGAACGTGTCGTACCATTAACCTTAAATCTGAGTGACAAGCCACCCCCTAAAAAAACTCCCTTAACCCTAACACTAAGTCTGAATGCCAAGCTCCATCCAAAACCAAACCCCTTCCTTAACCTTATCACTAACACTAAGTCCGAGTGGCAAACCTACAAAAAGCCCATTAAAACCACACATTATCATCGAAAAGAAAAAAAAAAGCAGACCTTTTATAAAGAAAAACGTACAGGATTTATTTTCCATAGCAAAAAAAATTGACTGCCCTATAACACTAGAATGGTCCTGAAATGGTGAATTATTTTACATTAAATTTATGTGAAACTAATCCCCCACTCTAAATTCTAAAATGTTTTTTTTCTTTCTGTTGAGTTTTCAGGGTGTTCACATGTAATTACCCCTAGCCCTACCACTAACCTGAAGTATGAGATGCAAGCTCCTCTCTCCTCTAGAAAAAATAAAGAAAAAAAGAGACACCCCCCCCCCCCCAAAAAAAAAAAAAACGCACAGGATTTATCTCCCATAGAAAAAAATGGTTAAAAAATGTTTTAAACACTAGAATGGCTCTGAAATGTGGGATTATTTTACATTAAATTTATATGTGAAACTAATCCCCACTCTAAATTCTAAAATAATTGTTTTTGTTTCTTTCTTTCTGCCAAGTTTATCAGGGTGTTAACATGTAATTGGCTAAAAGAAAAAAGTAGAATCTCATATTTTGGGGAGGCAAATGGGTGATTTAGCGGAAGGTGTTAATCTACAATAATGCCAAAGAAATCTTGCAATATATTCATTTTTAAACGGTCCTAGTATAAGATTTCAGTTTCTTGTACATAAAATGTATTACAATTTAACTCTGAGTTCTCTGACTTCTTTTTTTAATGGATGCTGCAGATTAGTTGGAATCCATTAATTTCAGGAGATTTTCAGTGGCATATTATGATTCCTTGTACAAAAATACACTTACATGGCAAATTTCATTGCTCAATCTTGTGTTTTAATAAAGATATAACATTTTTACTGAAAAATTAGTGTAAAAATGTGACGAAATGCATATGGTCTTAAAGAGGGAAAATATCCAATTGTGCGAGGCACAAAAATAGTCATAACTTCCTTATTTTTAGTCAGAATTTAAAAATTTAAAAAGATTATTTCTTAGATCATCAAGCTCTTTTCTATATATGCCATTATTGAGATATTTTAAGCAATTAAAATTTTTTCATGTGTATTGCTACTGTAATATTTGCAAATAATTAAACTCTGATTTATTCAAACTTTGCATTTTTTCTCTTATTATAAATAAAGAATGATGTATAAAAATAATGAAATGAAAGATGTTGGTCATTCTTCCAAATATCAAGAATTGACAAGTTGATTTTTTTTTGCAGTGTTACAAAATTCTCTGGCAGAGTTTTAAAGAAGAAAAAATTGAGTAAGATATATTTTTTTGTTGATTTCTTTCCTTCTCATGCAAATTTCTTCTGCAGGAAATTCATCTTGTCTTGCTGCTGTAACAAAATAATAAACATTCAGCTGTTCAGGGTTAACTTTTTTTGTTCATGTATGTGTTTTCTGCCAAGCTAGAACTCTGGAGCCAGCCCTTGTGCCAGACGGACAGATGCAGTTGAGAGACAAGATATTAGTCAAGAAGAGACTGACCTTTAAGACAGGATGAAGTTCGCAGAAAGCTACCATTGAGATTTGAAAGTTCAAACGATTACATATGATGACACGAGAAATGACCTCTGTAGCACCCAAGAAAATGGATTGAAAAAACAATGCTCTACATTTCAACCCTAACCCTAAGTTGAAACAAGAATAACAAAAATTATCTTAGAAGCCGAATGAATTGTTTTTTTTTTAAATTTTTCCTAATCTTGAGTTTGAGTGAATATTTGATTAGCTGTATTGTTGCGCAAGATGGAACGTTATTATTCGGGATCATTGATACACTTGTAAAACATCATGTATGGTTTTCTCTGATGGAGTACCCCTCGCTTTTTTTAACGCTCTTTTAAAAGAATCTACAAAGTGTTTCGCTTGATCGTTGCTTCTCGCATGACACGGCATGATCATGAGGTGCTCCACTACTAAAAATGACTGACAAAACATTTTTAACTGTAATCTTGAATTCTTTGAAAAACATCATGTATATGCACTTTATGTCACTCCGTAGTTTTACTAATTATTAAAATATCATTCAGATAGGCTGTCGCAAACTCTAGACCACTAAGAAATGTGTCCATTACCTGCTGAAATATAGCCGGCAGTCTTTCAAATTTGTATAACCCTTTATGTGTATTTATACACAATAACTTTGAGCATTCTTCGTCCACTGGTATCTGCAAATATGCGTTGCTTAAATCCACTTTTGAAAAAAACTTTCCTCCATTTAGCTTTGCAAATATTTACTCGACTAGCCAATGGTAATCTCTCGATGCCTGATTCAAACCCGTGGAAAAGTCTCCGCATACACAAATTTCTTTATTCTTTTTCTTTGCGTAAACTGTTGGCGAAGCCCATTCGCTATATTCAGCTCTTGATAGCACTGTCATTTTACTCGAGCCTATCCAGTTCCATGTTGATTTTTTTCTTCTAACATAAATGGAACATTTAGCTTCTTTCTGAAGATCGGTTGTATATTTGGTTTCCACTCAAATTTTGCAATTACTTTGTTGCATCTACCAAGCCCACCAAAAAAAACTGGTGAAAAATTCTCTTTCAATTCTTTCTTTAGTTCTGCCGTAGAATCTTTAGTTTTTACATTCTGGCAAATATATATATAATATTTTGACTTGAGCAAACTTCCTAATATTTCCAATTTCATCACATTTGGCAATTTTGATAAAACTTTTTTGTTTTATGTTTTTTTATTCTGCAATTATACTTTTATGCCTTACACAATTGCATTTAAAGCACTTTGTTTTATGGGGCAATCTCTGTACCAATGCATCTGTCCACAACTGAAACACAGTTTAGTAGGCAGACTACTTCTCTTTTGACTATCAAATCTTACTGGTGAAGTCATTTTTTTTCTTGTTGCAATTTTTTCTGATATGGGACACTCCACGCTTTTCGATATCCTTTGAATCCTGACACATGCTAATAAACCGTTGGCAGTCCGCGGCTATTTGCTTGAGTGTTAAATCTGGTTCATTTTCCAGTTTGTTAAGGACGCTCCTAATTTCTGCATGTCTGTTCAACACCAATCCTTGTGCACATATAAGACATTTGATGTAATTACGACTTAATTCTGATAACCTGAAGTCATCAAAGTGTTTATTTACTACGCTTGCAAAAGTCGTGTAGTCCTCATCATTCTTTCTTATGAAGTTTAAACACTTCCACCTTTTGTGGAAGAGAGATGTTTTTGGTCAACAATTGTATCGCATCACTAAATTTTAGCTGGCTGGTCTTTTGAGGTAAAATGTAATTTGCAAATGTTGTATGTTCCAGTGTGGCCAATTTCCTTAACAGCAACCAAACCTTTTTGAAATCTGCTCAGTTTTCACAGTCTGAATTATATATGTCTTCATAACGCCTGAAATACGAGACAAAAGTAACCTCGTTGTCCAGATCGTAGTTGAAATTATCCAAATCATGTTTTGAGAGAATATGCTTTCATCTGTACCATTTTGTCACCCATTTGACAATTCAAATAATCTCTTCTGGTGGGTCTGAATAAACATTTTGAATTTTTTATGTTGTGCCAACTCTTCTTTCTGTAATTACAATTTTTCTGCTTCAATTTACTATCGGGAGGATGCCTGTTCATTTTGGTGATGCCTGAAAATCTCCAGGATTGCATTTTTTTGTTCCGTTACTTGAAATAACTGACTTTTCCAGGTATATATATATATATATTTATTTATAATTCACACGGTTCGTAGGTTTTTCTTACTGTGAGATAATTTTGTAATCTCTCAGTGGAAAGAAATAAAAATTAAGTTTGTACAAAACTTATTTACGCAGTTTTTGATTATGATGAAAACTGACAGACTTTTTTTGTTGGTTTATGTAACTTTTTCTTTCACCGTTGAACGACTTTTCAAAACTTTATTACAAAACTATTTCATTCTACTTAGAAAACGACAACTTTTTCTTCAATCCTTTTTGCAATGTTGGAGATTTTTTGGGGTTATTTTTCAGAATTTATACACTTTGCTTGTTAAAATTGCTTCTTGTTCTATTAACAAATAATTTGAGCATACCACTAAAGTCTTTTTTTTTTTTTAATCCAACAATTCAATTGTAGACATAAATCCGAGTTTTCTGTTGCCAGCGTTTGTGTACAACTTCAGTTTGGTTTATTTTCATGTTTGAATAAATCTAAATTCCTTGTTGTTAAACTTGTGTGACATACGTTTGAAGAAAAATGTTGGACTGAATAAGTCTGAGTACCTTTTCTCCAGTGTTGTGGGATGTAGTTTTTTAATTCTTGCTTCCAGTCTTGTGCGACATAGGTTTGGGTAATAAATCCTCAACGTCAGTGTTATGAGATGTAGGTCTCGAATCCTTGCCGCCAGTGTTGTGACCTTGCAGACCGGTAATAATCAATACAAATACAGTAGTATAGTTAACAAAAGTATGTTACAGAAAGTATGTGTCTGAATCCGGGGCCATAACTGCCGCGACGCTTAACTGTATTTATTGTGTCTGGGCAAGTTCATGTATTCCCGAAATAGGTAGATCCATGTACAGCATAACATTTATAGACTATGTTTTTGGTGAGCCACTAACCACCTAGAGGGCAGTTGCTTTTGTCTATATAATTTCAATTGGTACTATTTTTCTTATTTGTTTCTTGTAATGTTTTAATCTTGTGTGATTGTGTTATTTCTGGCCTACTTTAATTTTGGCGTTTCGGGTGTATGATGAAATAATAGTATTTAAAGGGGAAATGAGATACAACAAGCACAAGTGAAGCTTCTCAAACAATACCACCACACATGTATGCGGAACATTAAAACAATACTGGAAAGACACCTAACATAAATTAGGCATTTGTTAAGAGAACCCCAGTTTACAAAGGAAATGATAAGTTATTCAAGTTGTGCTTAGAAAAAAAAAATTCGATATTGCAATATCCTGATACCAATAATTTACTAAACAAAAGGGACAAACTTGTATCAAAGTGTAGCCACATGAGCTTTTCCTGTGTAGTTGAGCACCGGATTAATTTCTATAAAAAAAATCAATTATTTTTTAAACAAGCAAAATATAGGAATATTACATAAGTGCATGTAAAGCATTCTGAGTTATGTTGAAGTAATTACAATTGAAATAAAAACTGACACTACATAGGCATTAAACCCCATGTAATGCTGGATCAGTAGAGTTAGTTATAACTTTGAAAATTTTATATATATATACATACATATACATATAAATTGGGAACAAATTGGGAAAAAAATAGAATGACTATGACCTCACTAAAACCTAAAGCGAAAAGATCATCAAATATCAGGACCTCAAGAATGATTTAAAAACAACATGGTCTTGGAAAGAAATAAACATAATGTTGTGGTAGGGACAGCTGGTCTAATGAAAAAGAAATTGTGAAAAATACTTAATGTTGTTTTTAAATTCCCGAAACAGTTTTTCTATGGTAAACAACTGATGATCCCTCAAATAATGTTAAGACTAGCGTAAATTTTGGAAGCAAACTAATATAGTGACTGTAAAACGTTAATTGACTTACAAGCAAAGTAGTTTTCCAATGAACGACTTGGGACTAAGTGGAGTTTTTGTTTTTTTTTCTCATATAGTTTTAATGGTGAAAAACTTCCAAGACTATATATATCAAGGCTATCTTTATTAAAACCTAGCAACCCACAATTAATAACATTATGTATGAAACCAGTAACAACATTTTAAAATGTTTAACATAATACAATTCATCCTGTGACACTAATTGTAGCGTCACAGAATTTAAATTGTTAACATCTCTCCTGGAACTGCACTGGTCCATTATTTTGACGTCATGCACGTTATTGATTGCTTTTTGAAATTATCTTTTCTCCAGCTCTTTTGTTCATTTGTTTTTGTTACCTGAAGATGATTCGATGAAGAATCAAAAACGTTCATGATACATACGGAACATACATTAATATTTTTTGATTTTGACACAAAAAAGATCATTAGAAAAATTGAAAAATAGAAAAAGGTATAATCAAGCAGATGAATTCTGTTATGTTTAACAATGTTTGCTGAAATGAAAGAATGCTGCCTAAATACACAATATATATATATGCAAATATAAAATTTAGTCATTCACAGACAGCTGTTTCATTGTTGCATGGCTCATCAATGTGGCTAGATGTAAGGAGCATATCAACACTGAGATTAAAAATCTGGATACCAGGTTACTTTCAATGTTGTCCAATGTCTTACCATCTGAGTTAACGAACACGCTATTGAGAGTGGTGAAATTATATCACTTAAATAAATTTTTTCATTTCTTTACAAATTTATGATACTGTTGATAGACCTGTTTTTTTACAGAAGAATATTTCCTATACTAGATTGCTCCACCCACAGAGGAGCGTGCATTTTTATAAAATATAGTTGTCAATGGAAAGCTGTTTCGTTGTTTCTCGACTATCAGTGCGACTAAATGTAGCAAACGTATCAACCCCGAGATTCGAAACCCAGACGGCAGATCACTTCTAACTATGATCAGTGGTGTCGGATTTCTTAGTATCTGAGCTAACAAACTCGCCAAGAAAATTGCGGACTCTGATTGGTTAGTAATTAGAGTAGGCACTTATTAACTATAAAAACAATTCTAAAATGTAGATCCATGTAATTAGCCCGATTATTTTCCTCGGGAATGAAACACAAACGTTTCTGTAAAGTAATATATTCTTTTATAAGTGTATATACATGAAATACTAAATTTTATATATATATACCTATATGAATAAATGAGGCTTATCTTAACACTTTCCTGAAGTTTCACAGTTAATCTGATAGTCAGAGGTGTATTCTCATCCGATACATCTGTATACATTCAAATGAATGCAAGCTCAAACTAGCCTGAGTTGAATTTTAATGTTAAATTTCCAATGCCAACTTTTCAAATTTATTTGGCATGACGACAATGGCTCAGAAAGTTATCTTCACTTACAGCTTGAGAATATTTATAATCTTGCGATTAAATTTGACATGAATGGATAAAGATTTTTACACAAATAGTGTTTCAAATTATATTGCAATTCTTTATACTTGTTTCAAATTACGTTATTTGTTTTTTTAACTAAATCGTTAATAATTTGAAATGTTACGGACAAAAACTTATACTGGCGTGTGTTTAAAATTATGTGGCAAGAGTTAATTCGACGTAAGAATCGATATGAATATAACTAATATTTTTACATTATTTATAATTATTTATTTTATTATTTACTTTTCTTTTACTCATAAGGACTTAAATTCAAAGTAAATATTTATCTATATGTCTGCATTTTGGTACAAATTCTTTTTTAGTTTAATTTGGTTTTTAAAGTTTATAATTTGATATTTTCCCTCTACAGTTTCTACTATTTGTATTACGACAATAAATTTATACAACAATAAATGCTGATTTAAAAATTTCCCAATTAATATTATTATTTATATTTTTATTCCTTTGTGTTTCCAAATATATTTAGACAATGTATTTCCATTTGTTATTTTTATTTTCAAATGTCATCATATATTAGATCACTATATCTAACCATAAATTAACTTGAAATTTCATTAAATGCTTTTGTATTAAAATTTGATTCTGGCTAGTTTAAGTTAGTATTCAAATGTATACAAATTATTATTATTATAAATCTCTATCTCAAAGGATATTGAGCCCTTTGTGTATAAAAATCTGCTATCTTCGATCTGATTTCTTCCAACTCTGAGAAGTTGAATTTTCATGGTATTGATATATATATATATATGTATATATATATATATATAAATATTTGTGTTTATCTACATACATATGTTTCATCGTTTCGGGAATCATCAGTGTAGAGATGATTATTCATACCGGTCGCCGGACTTGAACCCCGGAACACAGGTCATGTTTCAAACTCAAATTCCAACGTGTTAGCCCACGCGGCCACTATCAACAACCCGGTAAATCAGTGAGAGATTAAACCTGTTGAAGGCAGCTGTCGTTAAAGTGTTTGACTGCTGAAGGAACATAAGGAACATGCATTTAAAGTGGCATTACAAGTTGATTTTTTTCTTTTTAACTAATTGTTATTATATCAACTTGGGTGAATAGAGCTGTGTAAAAGAAGCTCAAAACCATTTAAATTTTGCAAATACCATCAGTGGTTCAAAAGTTATAACAATTTGAAATGCAGAAATTTGTTTTTCATTGGACATTTTTCTTTAATAATATGGACCGCATCATTTCAAGAAATTCAGTAATTTCTCCACTATTAATTTATTTTTTAAGCTACGTTATGAAGCTTGGTATTTTTATGTAAAGCTCGTAGCTTGCAGGCAAATCAAATTTATACTTCTATGATTTTTTACTTCATTTTTCTTCATCCTGAGAAAGCTTTACAATAAAGACGAAACGTTGATGAATACATAAATAATATATTTTTTGGCTTTCCTTTTTCATTTCCATTATGGCGGATCATTTTATCCCTATATATATATATATATATATATATATATATATATATTCACCTCAAACAAGTTACATTACCTTGTTTGGGGTGAATCAAAAGTAATATATATGTTATGTATTATGCTGTTTTTTTTTTTGTGGGTCTGTCAGAGATTTTAAAACGATTCTATTTATAGAGGAGTCTGGGTGTTCGTCAGTCACATTTTGAATTTGTGATACAAGGGAAGTAACTCAATTATTTAAATGAGTTACTTCCCTTGGTTTGGTTTTACTTTTCAATCTTTTCGGTTACTATGGAATAATTTGAAACTTGAAAATATAGATATTTTCTTCATTTCTGTATTATTTTGACAGTATTTATTTTTGTTTCTTGTGAAGTAGGGTGGAGCTAGCAAAATGTTTTATTAGCATCACGAAGATCTTACTAATATTTGTTTTTACAGATGCATTATATATAAACCAAATAATTTTTCTATTTCTGTATCGTTTCTCATCTGTATATTCCACATATTGTTTCTAGAGCGCTTGTTTCAGAAAGGAATGTCAGACTCTTTCCTGTTCAAAGATTTTACAAACATAAATGAACTTGCTTATCAGATTACTTACATTCAGGACATGAGTTTATCAAATTCTGAAGGAATGTTTTCACATGACCGAAAATATTTGATAAATTTATTGAGGAAGCATAAAAATTAAATTTATTAAATTTATTTAGTCTATCAAAACTGATACTTTAAAGTTTTTAATAAAAAACATGAAATTAGAAAATAGAAAAACAAAACTAAAATAAGAAAAAAATGCCCAGTATTTTCTAGCACCCAAGCAATTCCAAGTTTCTTCACTGTTTACAAATTACAATTGAAACTTGTATATTTTTTTCAAAGGGTTTGTTTACTATATTGTTATGACATATCAACCGTTTTGTAGGTTATTTAATATCAAGGTTGTTTTTTTTTTCAATTCATATGTAACTATAACTACTGAAAACAACTAATTATAGATGACTTCCCCTCACACACAACCTTACTTTTGCCCACAAGGATATTAGCACATCTGTGAATGCAATAGATCAAACAAGTTCTCAAACCTGACATGCAACTGTCATCTAGATAAACAAGTGTGATTCTGCTTTGATGCATGAAAATCCTATTTTGACTTGTGATTATTATTTTTGCATTTCTTTTCTATTTTATAATAGAAAAAAAATGCAAAAATAATAATCACATACAAACAAAAATTCATATGAATTTCTTTATTTGCAGAGGATTTCTGTCAACAAAAGAAATGAATGCGATGGGCTTACAAATTACGGGGGCCACTGGAAAAGCTAAACTGAACGTAAGTCAATTCGAGTCTGCAGACTTCTCCACTCATCGGTGAAAATCAACTGCTTTTTTTTTAACAGGAAAAGGCTGTTAACATCATTTGAGCCTCTTTACATTTCCCTGCTTTTTCTCTATTTGTTGTTGCTTGCTCTCTTTCCACCTGTCATATTTTCCTCTGGTCATCTGATGGCATTACGTTTCCTGTAGTTTATTAGGTTCACGGGAATTCCAAGGTGTTGGTTTGGGGGATTTAGACAACGCACTAGGAATTGTGATTGAAATTGTGGGTGCTTCAAGCTTTGTGAGGAATCTGTGATTTTAGCAGGACTCATCAATTCTGATCCGATCAGCTAGAGCTATCCATTTTAGGTGTGGTTTATATAGTGCAGGGTTGGATGGTATGAAGTCACAAAGTCGGCAGTGGAGCAAGAGTGCTGTCAGGGATAGAGCAATACCTTGAATAAGGGTGTTGCGATATTGCAGGATGTCATACTCTACACCGTCATTATTCAACAAGCCCTGAGGACCTGTATTTCCATGAATTATCTTCTTTGCTGTTTTTACAGCAAGTTCTGCCCGGCTATTAGATTGAGGATATCACATTGAGGACCATCTATGCTTCACACACAATGTCTTGAGGAACTGCTGAAATATGTTAGAATTAAAAAGTAGGCTGCTTAGTTCTTCTGGCGTGGCTATGTGTGGAATAGTTTCCGACAAATTGATATTAGTTTTGAGATTATGGCATTAGGTGGTACAAAATAATCCAGTCAGTGAGTCTATCTGTAGAGACAAGGTATGCAATGTGTTATCTGCTAGAAAGGACTGTCTGGAGCCAGGATTAATGCGAGTGGTTTACGTGACTGACTTGGCGATTCTTGTGCATACAAGGCAATTGGTTCTGAAGTTGCATATGGATGCATTCATACTAGGCCAATATACTGAGTCATTGGCACAGGCTTTCATGCCAACCACGTGCTGATGGGCTGAGTACAAACAGTACCAGTACTCTTCCTCTGAGAGATTTGGCCACTACTAAGCCCCTGTATGTACTGAGTAAGTTGTGTACCTCCCAGAATTCACGAATTTCCAGTTCGGTAAAAGAACGTTTGGAGGCAAATCCTTGTTCTATCGTGTTTATCAGAGTTGTGTAACACTGGTCATTTCGGTCCGATGCACAAATGTGGTCAGGTTACAAGATTTTATCATTGTCCCTATAATCAGTTATGGCTTGATAGGTTGCTTTCACCATTGCATCTATTTTTCCGAAAGATGGATGTCTTTGGAGGAGGGGTTGGGGGGTAAGGTTATCAATGGTGGAGACTGGATTGCAAGAGATTGACCCAGAACCCTTGTGCCACTTTGCCAGGCAGTTCTCGATGGTAAAAAAATACATGAGTGATTTCTCTTTAAGCTTAGAGACATGGGTTGTATATTCTATTGAGATCTTTGTCACCAAATACTCCTAATAAGAGCTGATCATTCATTACTACTATTACCTTAGGGCAACCTATAATGAATATGCAGAACTTATCTAATGCCCAGTAATTGCGGCTACTTTGCCTTGAATGGGTGCGTATTAGCGCTCTGCATCAGTACAAAATCTGCTGCCTACAAATAAAATGTGCCAGCCCTCAGGACAACATACCTTCTTTCCTTCTTGGAGAGGCAAGTACAGTTCGTCTGTAATAGCAGGGAATGCATGCCTTCTTTACTTCAGTCTGTGACATGCCAAGTTGCTTTGTTAATGTTGAAGATTATAACACATTTCTTTATCAAATCCACAATGATTTGTTTTGATTGTCGAAATATGTTCTTTGGATCTTGGTTCTGAATGAAGCATAAATTTTGTTTAAAAAAAAATTTCAAAAGGGAGATATTATGAAGCTATGGAAATATGCACAGGCTACTTGATTAACTAATCCAAACCAAGACCTTTCTTCAGTTCTTTGGGATAAGAAAGTTGAGCAAATATAATGAAGGGGTCACTCCTGATAATGTTATTTGAAAGCCTCCAAACTGAACCACATCTTGGCAAAATTGGACTTTATTTTTGTATAGAGTGATAAGTAGTGGTTGGTAGAACGCACCCACCTTCTATACTGTCGTCAAAGAGTAATGTATCATCGACAAGTTTCACTTTATTGGAAATATTTTTAATTATCGTATCGACGTGTATAGACATCGTCAGAGGCTAAGTATCTCTGATATATACATGATGAAGGTTGTAAGTAGCCGAGATTCCTCACATAAAAGGATTGAGTGGTTTGTTATTACTATTATGTTAGGAAAGCTCATAATGAATATGCAGCATTTATCTAATGGCCAAGCAATTGCAGATGCTTTGCCTTTAATGGCAGAGTTGCATAGGGGTTTATCTCTTCTCCCCAGTGATATTAGTGATATTAGAGAACATAATAAAGCTGATTTGATCATATTTGTGTGGGGAACTTTTATCCACCCACCACTCAACCATGATTTTACTATTTTTCTCTCTATACTTATCTTTCCTTTTTGTTTGTTTATCTATTAGCCAAATGAATGTTCGAAGGGTGTCATTTGTAATTAGAAAAGTATTTTTCTTAGCATGTAACTTCATTAAAACTATTTTATTTTTTTGCTTTCAGATTTTGCGGTCTTTGAAATTACTCACCTTAGATAGCAAACGCTCGGTTCGGATTGAATGAAATTGTTCTGAAGTAGTTCTATTAACTCAACAGTCTAAGTTTTCTCAGTTAACAAGAAGGTTTTTTTTAATGCGGAGATTAACAATTCTTTTTCTTTTCTTCCACTACAATTTAATTATTTTTATTACAAATTTCTTAAGTGTTGTTTAATAAATACAAATAATTTTTATCACCTTTTCCAGCTTTAATACATCTGCAAAAACGAATGTCATTTTTTCTCAGTTGACAAAAGATTTCAACCAATTTTTTTTGTACAATTTTATTACATGTTGACACTTGTAAAATGAAAAAATAAAAAATTACAAATATTAAATTTAAAAACATCAATTATCCTCTTTCATTGTTATTTCTTTAAAACTGAGATTGTTTTGAATTTACTGTTCGCATATAAATGAAAACATCATCATGCAAAGTAAACCTATTTTGATATTTAAGTCGATTTTTGTTGGTACAAAAGTTTCAAATAAGTGAATAAACTTTGTATCATTTGGACAAATATTTTTCGCTTACCTCGAGGTGCATCTTTTCAAACTTGGAAACCTGTCCGGAATTTCAAACTGAACTCTTTATTTAATCCACTAGGTAGAAGTTAGGGTTAGGGTAGATAGAAGTGTGACTTTTATGTTATTCTTAGTTATTATTGCCTGTTGTACCTGAATACTATCACTTTTAACCATTAGGCTAGGAGTCCATATGGATAATTTTTGTATGAATTTTGCAAGCTTACTATTTATTACTATTATTTTTTAAATTCGAAAACAAAGCAAATAAAAGCGGCTTATTTTCCAAAGATCTTTTTCTCACATTCAGAATATAATTGCAAATTTAACGTGACAATAAAATTCTGCATCTTTTGTCTATGAAAGTGTTGTGGCTTTGCAATAATCAAGACAAACACAGTGGTATAGTTAACAATAGTGTATTAACAAAAGTATGCGACAGAATGCGCCGTGATTCTGGGTCCCCAACTGCCACTGATTGCTGCACGGATGTTTAGATGTAACTGTATTTATTGTCTGGGTAAGTCCATTTATTCCTGAAATAGGTAAATCAGCTTACACTATAAAAGAAAGATTTTGTGAATAAACAAATTCTTTCTGTCTATACAATGATAGTTGCTGACAGGAAATGTAAATCGCCTCCAAAACCTTTAAATCAAATGTGTCCGAGCATAATACACGATTTGAAAGGTGTTATCTATGTAGTGATCAACACAAAAACAATTTTGTATTTGACGTTTACAACTTGTAAATAATAACGAGGGAGAGGTATTCTTTTATAAATACGCTTAGGTATAATATTTGTTACTGCACCCTAATATGTCTTCTACATATAATACAGTGATGCATTTTTCTCACAAATTGTGTTCATAGCCATGCAGAGGTGTTCCTATTTACTTGCCTCCTCACGAGATCAGAGTTAGAGACAGGGTCAGTTTTTAATGTGGGAAAATCCAGTTCCCCAAAAAGGGGCACTCTGGATTGAAACAAAAATAAAAATTGCCAGTCTAGAATGACTTCTCTTTCACCGAAACAGAAAATAAGCCTAAGTGCATCATCAGAACAGATACTACACTTTGCTCCTAGCCAAAAGGCCAAGTAATCTGACTTGTCTGAGGAAAATCATTTTCAAAATCTTCACAGAGATTTGTCACTATTTTCTGCACATGTTTATTTCTCTTTTCCAGTTCATAAAAACTTTTGCTGTTTCTGAATGCTATTCTTTGGAATCATTTCTTGCAGGAAAGTCACAGAATGGATGTCACCTTGTACGTCTTCTTTTACATGTTGGATATTTTAGTCTTTTTGTTTTTACCACTTGGAGGTTTATATTTTAAACAAAGTGTTTATTTCTAAAACACACCTTTACCACATTATTATTTGTCTTGCTGTTCTCGCTGCTTTTCTTTTGGCATTTTTTCCCAAACTTTTGTTAGCGTGTTTATGAAACTGCGCTTAACATGTATCAGACAATAAACATGTTAGCCAAATAATATATTTTTACTTATTGATTGCATCGCTCAAAACTTGCTTTTCATATGTTTTGTTTCCTGGCAATATGTTTTGTCAATGGTTATTTGTTTGTTTGTATTGATTGGAAGAAATCCAGGTTCTCCGATTGGTTGAAGAATATTTTAATAAATATTTAAATCTTGAACCAATTTTTATATACAAAATCTGCACTGAATTGACTGACTACATGTGTGCTCCCTTTTTTCAGAAAGGACAAATGTGTGAAGCATCATTTTCCTTAAAGATGTACTAATCATTTGCTGCTGACTTTCTCGAACTTGTGAGAAACTATTGTGAATGGGTTGCTTAACTTAGGAATTACGATAATAGGTAGTCGGTTTGATCACGCAATTTAGGTCTTGCCGATCAAGACAAATCTTGATTCTCCCAGGAAAATTTTAGGTAGTTTTGGCGCCACACACAAAGTCCAATTATTATCAACCTTTTTTGTTGTAGTTCTTCCTTGTATGATGTTTGTAAATTTACCAAAAGTTGTCAATGTGTATATTTAACTGGTTCACAGTCTTCATCAGTTTCAATGTGGTTGGGGTCACTGGGGAAGCAACCAACACGAGTAGTTACGGGTGTTCACTTGACACTGGTGTTCACTTGAATGTATTCTTTAATAAGGTATTTCTTAGTAGGGAATTGGTGTTGTTTATGATGAGTGTCAAACAACATGTTTGGACTTTGCCAATGCAATGTAGGAAGTGCTGAGGAAATGACAAGATTGATGAAAGTGTTGTCTAATGCAACACAACTCATGTTAGCAAATGAAAAATAAAAGCAACAAAAAGGAAATAATGCATGTGTGTGATAAAAAGAAAAATAATACAACTTGTAACTCAGACAGGGAAAGAGGGTAAGCATTAGAATGACTGCTTGTATGTCTAGTTGACATTATAATGACTGCTTGTATGTCTAGTTGACATTATAATGACTGCTTGTATGTCTAGTTGACATTAGAATGACTGCTTGTATGTCTAGTTGACATTAGAATGACTGCTCGTATGTCTAGTTGACATTAGAATGACTGCTCGTATGTCTAGTTGACATTAGAATGACTGCTCGTATATCTAGTTAAGGAGACAGTACAATTGAAGAAGGCGATGGTGTCATTAACGGGACAGTAAGATAAATGGAAAAGATGATGATGATGATGATGATAAAGGATGTTAAGAAGACAGTATCGCATATAAAACTAGCCGTTAAATGAAACAGAAATGTTTAATCATCAATGGATGACAGATCACCTGCAAAAACTTTGCATCCAAAGTAGCAAAAGGTACATGGAACATGTATTGATGGGAGAGAAATAATTTTATTTTCTAATTTAAATTTACTTTATATCATGGATATTAGGTGAGCAATAGAAATAGGTTTTAAAAGAAAGAATTGCAATTGATAATTGCAGCATTCTTTTTCTCTTTTTGTCCATTGTTTGTCTGGATGCAGAATAGATCATTTCTTTCTGTGGGGTATGTGGGTTGCCTAGCATTGGAGTGGCAAACTGCTAGCACTCCTTGAGTGATAGGTCATGGATTTTTCATCGACCTTTTACTATAGAAGAATAAAGAAAGATGGAAGTTAAAATCATAAAAGTTTGATGTCAGATAGATTGACTTGTTTCTTTTTAAGAATTAAGAAAAGATCGGGGCAAGATGTTCCGGAAATTTATACATTGGGAAGTATCTTGAGATTCCCCATGGGTTGACTATAGTCGTGAGATATAACCAAATGCACCCACTTCCAATGCACAGATTGCATATGCACAGTGTTCGGTTGGGCAGAAGACTGGAATTGAGTGCTGATTAGCAAATGGCATATGTGTAGATATGCAATTTATGGAGAGGATATACTCTCTCTATGTAAATTGATTTTGGAAAAATTAATAAAACTAAGCAAAGATAAATATTCTTTTGTAATAAACTGATGTTGTAGTAAGAGTGTTTTTAGTTGTACATGCACTTGAAATTTTGAAATTTTTAGTTGTACATGCACTTGAAATTTTGAAATTTTTAGTTGTACATGCACTTGAAATTTTGACATTTTTAGTTGTACATGCACTTGAAATTTTGAAATTTTTAGTTGTACATGCACTTGAAATTTTGAAATTTTTAGTTGTACATGCACTTGAAATTTTGAAATTTTTAGTTATACATGCACTTGAAATTTTGACATTTTTAGTTGTACATGCACTTGAAATTTTGACATTTTTAGTTGTACATGCACTTGAAATTTTGACATTTTTAGTTATACATGCACTTGAAATTTTGACATTTTTAGTTGTACATGCACTTGAAATTTTGACATTTTTAGTTGTACATGCACTTGAAATTTTGACATTTTTAGTACATGCACTTGAAATTTTGACATTTTTAGTTATACATGCACTTGAAATTTTGAAATTTTTAGTTGTACATGCACTTGAAATTTTGACATTTTTAGTTGTACATGCACTTGAAATTTTGACATTTTGAAATTTTTAGTTGTACATGCACTTGAAATTTTGACATTTTTAGTTGTACATGCACTTGAAATTTTGAAATTTTTAGTTGTACATGCACTTGAAATTTTGAAATTTTTAGTTGTACATGCACTTGAAATTTTGACATTTTTAGTTGTACATGCACTTGAAATTTTGACATTTTTAGTTGTACATGCACTTGAAATTTTGACATTTTTAGTTGTACATGCACTTGAAATTTTGACATTTTTAGTTGTACATGCACTTGAAATTTTGACATTTTTAGTTGTACATGCACTTGAAATTTTGACATTTTTAGTTGTACATGCACTTGAAATTTTGACATTTTTAGTACATGCACTTGAAATTTTGACATTTTTAGTTATACATGCACTTGAAATTTTGAAATTTTGAAATTTTTAGTTGTACATGCACTTGAAATTTTGACATTTTTAGTTGTACATGCACTTGAAATTTTGAAATTTTGAAATTGAGATGTTGACTTTGATTTTGAATGTTTTGAGTTTGTATGAATAAAAAAAAAAATTAATTGCTATAAAAAAAAAAATTAATTGCTATAGAAAAAAAAAGAAAAGTGAGAAAATGCTGTTGTGCGAAGTTTGAGGCAAGTGAGTGTGTGGGTGTTTCTTTTTGTTTTGAGTTTTTAATCAATAAAGTGAAATAATTTATATATGAAAAATAAAGTTAGTATGTTTTTTGTAACCAGTCAGAAAAGAATGCATCTTTTAGGGCCGGTGATTAGCATGTGATTTTTACTTTTTGAATTGCGATTTGTTTTTAGTTTTTATTCTTGAAGTTAATAAAATGAAATAATCTGTATAATAAAAAAAAATGCCAGCAGATCCAATGTGTTTTTTACTTAATGTAATAAATAATATTGTAAAATGATATCGGAATTGCTTTATTTTGTTTGAAAAAGTTTCTTTTTTAATTAATTGTTGTAGAAAATGCCGCCATAAGCAGCCGGTCATAGGGTGGTAACTGTCTGATTTTCATTTTTCTGAAATGTTTATGAGGGTGTGCTATTAAAAAAAGTTAATACAATAATTTGTATAAAAGAAAAAAAGTTTAGCATATGTGGTTGTAGTCAGTCAAAAAAAATGAACAGTTGGAATCAGAAATGATTGCGGTATTTACATTTTTTAAATTGTGTGTGTGTGTGTATTTGTGTGACTTTTAGCCCAGTAGAGTCTATGGATATAATGAAAGATAAAGATCGATAACATGTGGATTGGGCCACTTAGTTAGTAATGATATTACACGAAAGTTATGTACAATTTGTTCATGTGCATAGTTTGAAATGTGAAGTTTGGAGGGAAGACAGGTATTGGGGTTTTCTTTGTTGAGATTGTGAGTGGAATCAGTGCTTGGAAAGCAGCGTAAAGTGATGGGAAGACAGAGATTTTAGTTTGGTGTGGATTGGAGGTATTGCCCTAAAACCGGTTGGTGACTAGGTCAGTGAGGGGTGAAAAGAACTGGATTGTTCCAAAGAACCCTATGCCTGGAAATTCCGAGTGAACGATCTGAGTAGATGTCACTGGAGCAATGATTGGGGATGGATCCAATTGGTTTGAGTTGGTGCATCACCTGGGAGATTGCATGCTTCTGTATGCACATATAACTTAAACCTAAATAGTCCCCTGTTGTTGTTGTGTGATGTTCCATGGACTCACTCTGGATCGATGACACCACTGTCACCCACACATAATGTCTAAGTTGAGAATAAAGGGCTTGTTAATTGCGCACCCAGTCAAAGGTCCATCTAGCTAAATGATTGTCATAGATTGTGTATGGAAAAGTTGTAAAAGAAAGTGTTACTTTGTGCAATTCATGTTCTGTGGGGAGTGAATATCAGTTGTGATGGACACTCAGTTTCTTTGCATTTGTGTGTCCATTGAAAACTGGAAGCACCCTCCTAGGCTATCATATTCATATTGTTTCAGAGATCTGGGTTTGAAAAAGTTTTAAATGTTAAAATTAGGATTTTGTTTGAGAAATTCTAAAATGGTAGAATTATTGAAAAGTTTTCGAGCGAGTTCTTGCAGGTTTGCAGAAGATATTTGGGCTAGAGAGAAATTTTAAATTAGTAGAATTATCAGAAAAGATTTTCAGATAGTGTCTCTGCCAAACATGTGAGCATTCCCATCAGAAGCGTGGGCATTAGAGTTCCTTTAAAATATATATATATATATACTATGGAATTAGTTTAATTGAGAGGAGATGTGTTTTGACACCAGGAGGATGAGCATGAGCTGAGAATGTGAGTTGCCCCCACTCTCTTTGTCTAAAAGGAGGATGAGGAAGAACATATAGTAATTAATTGTACATTGTGCTTATGAAAGAACGGCAAAAGAAAAATAAGTTGAGAATTTGCTAGTTTCAGGGCAGATAAGGATGATTGTAATAATGAAAGTGATGATGTGTTAGAGAATCCACCCCACAGCAAACAGTAGATTCAGAATTAAATCAAAGGGAGGGACCTAAAACCAATTGAGATTACAACGATGCATGATGCACGATGGCAGCGGAGAATGCGCTGGACCTTCTCAGTTGTCAAAAAAGAATTTAACTACTATACAACTGAAGGGAAATACAAAAAACTGTTTTGCATGTGCATAGTTTCACAGTTATAAGTGAGGACGAGTAAAAAATGAAAGAAAAAAGGTTTATTCAGAAAAAAAAAGAAATAAACAACAAAAAACAAAACCACTATGTTTTGCATGTGCATGTTTTCACAGCCATAAAAGAAGGACTAATAAATAATTTTTAAAAAATAAACTGTATTGTACAAAAGAAAAGAATGTAGAAAAGAAAATGAACCACTTTAGACAAAAAGAAAAAAACTTTCAGGAAAGATGATGCATGCTTAAACGATCATTACATCCTGAACCTTTTATTGATGAACTGTTGGTATTTGAATTTAACTTTTTTTTCTTCTCCTCTGGATTGTTCTGAGGTGCTATTTTTTGTTCTTTTTCAGCAGGATTGATTGAAATGCTGCAAGAGGCAACATTTCCAACATGGGTAAGGATGTAAACATGCATTAGGCTCCATATTTTAGAAGTGCATGCGAATGGCAGACGTTGCAGGTGATCGATGCTCGGCAAAATGAAGGGGGTCACAGAAGAAATTGAAAGTATCTCTGATTGTGAATTAGACCACACAGAAATTGTCTTTTATTTGAAATAAAATAAGTGGCTCATTAAATAGGGAACCATGCTAAGACCGGTCTACTTGATAAAAGTAATGTTTTTAGATCAGCTCCTGATAAACCCCTGTCTAACCGTTGTTTCCAGTGGATATCTCAAGTAGCCAGTCCTTGGGTGGTCGAATGGTGACCAGAGATAGATAAGAATCTAAGATTTCCGGTCAGGAGTGAAAATATTCCAGGAGAAAGAGGAAGGGGAGGAGCCAGAGCCGGCCCTTTGGGCATGACACAGGCAGTCAGCTTGCATTGGACGTTCGAGGTGGCAGTTGATTCTTCTGAGAGCTGACAGGCAGTTGAGCCAGTGTGCCTCTCCAGGCACAGTGAGCCTTTTATGCTCTTAGCTAAAGGATTGTGTTGATTGGATATATGTTTTATTTGGCCGGGATAAAAGATCTCATTTTGCAAAGAAAACGAGTACCTTTTGTAATCTCCAAAAAAATAAACATCTGTTAATTGTTTATAAACTGGATTCATAGTTTTACTTGGAATGAGAACTTTTTGTTGCAGCACTGACTAAATTGAACAACAACGTTGGACCGGCACGAGTGCGACGATCGCAGCCAGTGCAGTGAACTCACTCATCCATGTTCATACTAATAACACGTTCATGTAGAACTAACACACATATACATGACAACATTTATGCTCAAATTTGAATAAATTATTTCTATCCGTTTCACATCTATGACAACATTCTCACACTACTCCATTCAACCAACCTACAATGGAGATCCATTTAAAAAATCATGTTCAGTTGAAAAAACAACAGATGCACAAACAAAAAACTCATAATTCTTAATATTACTTTGAAGAAGAGATCTATCCCGAAATATTGGTCATTTTTAAGAGAAAAATAAATAACAAAACGACATTTGATGCTAGCAAATTAACGCATTGTGACAGCCTATAACCAAAATATTCCAAAATATATGAATTAATTTTACATGAAATATTTAAGTCAGCAAGAAAGGCAACAACGTTAAATATTTAAGTATTTTAAAATATATTATTTATGATAAAAAACTTGTCTTACAACCTTTTTTTTTCTAAACTAATTTCATGTATTTTTACACCTACTTGTGAGGATGATTGTAAAGTAATGGGAAAGTGTTTGTTTCAACAATAATGAATCTCGTCTTGTTTCTGTTTTGATAAAGATATATGCCCTCCCCTAATTACTAGTGGTGATTACAGTAAATGGGTAATAACATTTAGCACAAAACATGAAAGATTGCTTTATTCAATTCATATCTCTTATTTTAAATGCTCATCTTAATATATTTTAAATACTCTTAGTTTTAATGCGCATGGTCATTTTCTATTAAATGTGAATAAAATCTTTGGGGATCAATTTGTTTTCAAATCTGTAATTGGATTCTACTCAATCGGTCATTTTAGTTAGATCAGCTTTGTGTATAGGAATAAGAGTCGCTAGAAAATTGTTGGTACACTGGCATTGAGAAACTTCATCAACATCCATATTTCAGTTATATGGGAAGACATGCAGAAAATACAGCACCAACAAAAATAATGTGTTTCGCCAATGTTACAAGAGCATATTACAGAGATCTACAGATAAACAATAACATGGCAAAACTTCTAGGAATTCCCATGGAAAAAGAAAACAAGTGTACCCAAAACAGGATAGAGTTGATGCAGACCAGATTTGTGTGCATGAGGGCAAAGACCATTGTTGGAGGAAAAGCCAACAAGAAAGGCAACAACTATACCAAATTCTTATACCTATTGTGCTTCAAATGTTATTTCTAGTATCAAAATGGATCGAGTATCCCTGTTATTAAAAAGCAGTACTTATTTATATTTTATCATATTTATAGACGTTTTGATCTCTGAAATCTTATGTAATTCCTTAAAATGGTTGACTTGTTTTATAAGAAACCGATATTTGTTTTTTATAAATAGTATAGTTATTTCACAAAATAGTTTTTAGTTTATTAAATTGCATAAATAAATGTGTTGCTAATAAAGAAATAAATTATTGTTAATAAATAAAGTAATCTAAATATGATTGTTAAAAAATTGGTTTATTGCGATGATAAAAAATAAAATATAACTTAGGTATGGGCAAAATGAATGACCGATCCTCCTTAAATAAAAAAACCCTTCTCTTCACTTAAAAATTCATGAAACCAATCAATTTTAATGAAATTTTCAGTATTTATTAATAAATGACTACGGGATCTGATGAATCCATTGCTTTATTAGGAATCTGTGTGTAAATGCATTATTTCGTGTAAACAAGAAACACCTTTACTAAAGTTATATCTAAGGGTACTAAAAGGAGAAATTAATTTTTTAATTAAAATAAGGCACCGTAGATGTTAACAATAAAAACTTCTTTTTCTTTTTAATTAATTATATATTACAAAAAATGACCCTAAATTCTGTGTTAATAAAATCAATATAACTCTAATTCGAGAAATTAATTTTTCTTTGAGTTATATTGATTTTATTAACACAGAATTTAGGGTAATTTTTTGTAATATATAATTAATTAAATAAAGCATTGTTTATTTAATATTTTCACAAGAAAAATAAACGATCTCATAAATATTATAATATTTTTACAATAAAATGTTACTTGTAATTTTACGACGCAATTTTATCATAGTTCTCTTTTGTGTATGAAAGTTTAGTCATAAGTGTAAGATTTTTTTAAATCTTGAAACGAAAAGAAATTTGAAAAAATTGAGACGATGGGTCATTTTGAATAAAATCTTCAAACAGTGAACTAAATTTTACAAACAATTTACTTCAAATTTCACAGAAAGACATTGCTGTAATAAACAAATGGAATTTGCACTTCTACCCGATGCCATCACAATTTTTACAGATTCAACAGTTTTTTCACACTTAGAATGCACTTTTAGTTTTAATTAAAAAATAATTAATTTAAATTATCGCTACGACATGTTTAACAATAATTCCAGTAATGCAAAGGTTTTTAGCATAACAAAATTGAAAAAAAAATAGCATTTTTGTTTAATAAATTTTAATTAGAATCAAATAATGAAATGAAATCTCATTGAGCATAATGAAATATTAAATGACATTATTAGGTAAATCAATTAAAACTGTAGAAATACCTTTTTAATAAAATAAATTTACGGTTTATATTTAGTCTAATAAAATTATAAATAAATTAAGAGAAAATTATTACAAAGCCATCTGTTCTTTTTTTAGTATAAAATAATAAAATGGGAAATTGTGGTTTGGCTCTTCCATACTTGTCAATTTAATGTAGACATTTTTTTATAATCTTAAAAAATACAGAAATAAAAGGATATTGATTTTTCAATTTCTGTAATTAAAAATAATAAAATGAAATATTATTGCGTTTATTGTCTTCCATACTTTTGTGAATGTTGGTAACCATTTTGTTTATCCAGAGCAGGAATTATAACTTTAGTGTGACTTTCTTTGAGTAATTATGCAATTTTTAGTAAAAAGTAAGTACATTTTGTTATTCAGTATCTTAAGACTTTAATTTGCTAATTATCTTTAAAATAATTACAGAAAATTGATATTTATCTTTCAAGAGATTTAAAACATTAATTTTTTCAAATTTCACTGAATTTATGTTTTATGTTGTTTTAGCCACCGTGAGAACAGTTTTCATTTTTAAATTCAGTTTCACACGTAAGATTATTTTTTTTAGAGATTTACTTTAGGCTTTTATGTTTCAAACACAATCAAATTTTAACTGAAACGAATAAACAGATTTTATGATAATTCCTTTTAAATATGTTTTTAAAAAGTCGTTTAAGAATATTTAAACCAGTCGGGGATATGTTCTCGACATCAGTCTGACAGTGACTGTTGCTGTCGGGCTGAGGTATGGTTCTGTTCAGTCTCAGGAAGTCCACCCTCCCAGTCTTTACCTTCTCTTTGAGAAGGGGTTTATTGTTAATCGCCCGAGGCGCACCTATTAGGGAATGCCGACGGGGCTGCTCAGGCATTTTTTGTAGGCCAGAGCGCGCTAATCCTAGTATGCTGGCTTTACAGACCTGACCTTGTGTCTAACCTCTTTGAGAGGAGGTAAATAAAAAATACTTTGACCTTGTGTCTAACCTCCTGGAGAAGAGGTAAATAAACTCATAGTTCACGCTGAAACATACTGGAAATAAAAGAATGAAAGAATTATACTAATTGTTTGTTTATCTGTCCCTCTCTCTCTCTCTCTCTCTCTTGCTTTCCTTCTCTCCCTCCCTTTCTATCTCTCTTTCTTCTAGTTAACGTCTTGTGAGAGAGTGCGTACTTGATTCTCTAAGAAAGTGAGAATAAATGACTGAAAAGTTTTATTTTTTCTTACTATTTTCGCTATTTGTTGCCAAATAACAACTCTCTTCTTGTTTCAGAAGAAAAAAATGGACGGTATAGTAAAAAGTGCTGGATTAAATATTTTTGCTATTATACGAGATTTCCAATTGATTATTGTTGAGATCAAACAATCTTAAGAGTACGGCAAGTCTCAATAACGAAATAGAAATTTAATTTGAGCCTCGATAAACTTATCTATAGAAAATCTACTGATCAGTTCAATTTATATATGACTAGCAGGGCTATCCAGCGTTGCTCGGGGTCATAAAAACACAAAATAGAAGAAAAATAGCGTGTAACATCTTTATATTCAAACTTCTCTCCCTCTCTCTATTGCCACCTTCTCCCTGTTGCCTTCGGAGGGAGGGGACTGTCTCTTCCACACCACCCCTCTTCCATTGCCCAGGGCAAAAGTATGACATATTTCTATTAAAAGTACCACGTCTGTCTGTGCCTTCTATATACGTACATATCTCTGACCCTGTGTGAATGCAAAATACGTACCTATCTCTGCCCCAGTGCGAATGCTATATACATGCTTTCTCCGCCCCGGTGTGAATGCTAAATATGTACCTATCACCGCCCTGGTGTGAATGCTACATATGTACCTATCGCCGCTCCGGTGCACATGCTATATACATACCTATCGCCGCTCCGGTGCGCATGCTATATACATACTTTCTGCGCCCTAGTGAAAATGCTAAATACATACATATTGCCGCCCTGGTACAAATGCTAAATACGTACCTATCGCCGCCCTGGTGCAAATGCTAAATACGTACTCATCGCCGCCCAGGTGCGCATGCTATATATGTACCTATCGCCTCCCCAGGCAGATACTATATAAGTACCTATTGCGCCCCTATATGCATACTAAATAAGTACCTATCACCGCCCCAGTGCGAATGCTGCATACGTACCTATCGCCGCCCCGTCGCGAATGATACATACGTACCTATCGCCGCCCAGGTGCAAATGCTAAATACGTCACTATTGCCGGCCTGATGCGAATGCTAAATATGTTCCTATCGCCATTCCTGTGCGCGTGCTAAATACGTACCTATCGTCGCCCTGGTGTGCGTGCTATACACGTACTGATCGCCGCCCCGGAGCGCATGCTAAATATATACCTATAACCGCCCTGGTGCGCATTCTATATACATACTTACTGCCATTCCTGTGCACATGCTATATAGTACCTATCGCAGCCTCTATGCACTACTATACACGTCCATATTGCCACCCTGGTTCACATACTATATATATACCTATCGCCGGCCCGATGCGCATACTATATTCATATCTATCGCCGCCCTGGTGTGCATACTATATATTTTCCTACGAAACATTTTAAGTTAAAAAAAACAAAAAAACTTTCGCCCGACCCCCTAAAAAGTTTGGCACGACCCCTACAATTTTCCTCGACCCCTAATATCTTAAGCCGCACGCTCCAATTTTGTTTTACTCTCCCCCAACCCTGAGAAATATTTTGAGTTCAAAACAAAAAAATTAAAAAAACTAACTTAACCCCTAAAAAGTTCTGTCTGACCCCTAAAATTTTCCGTGACCCCTCAACCTCTCCAGCCCCCCACATCCTAACTTGTTTTTCACTCTCCCAAACCCTGAGAAATATTTTGAGTTCAAAACATAAAAAAAATAAAAAAATTTAGCCTACCCTTAAAAGGTTCGGCCTGACCCTTAAAATTTTCCCCGACCCCTCAATCTCTCCAGCCCCCTAATTTTTAACTCTCCTCCAACCCTGAGAAATATTTTGACTTACAAAACCAAAAAAAAACAAAAAAGTTTGGCCTGACCCCTAAAATTTTCCCCGACCCCTCAATCTCTCCAGCCCCTTAATTTCTGACTCTCCCCGCCCCTGAGAAATATTTTGACTTCAAAACAAAAAAAACAAAAGAAATTGGCCTGACCCCTAAAAAGTTCCGCTTGACCCCTAAAATTTTCTCCGACCCCTCAATCTCTTCAGCCCCCCATCCCAACTAATTTTTAACTCTCCCCCAACCATGAGAAATATTTTAACTTCAAAATAAAAAATTAAAAAAAAACCTAAAAATTTGACCTGACCCCTAAAAAGTTCGGCCTGCCCCCTAAAATTTTCCCCGACCCTTCAATCTCTCCAGCCCCCTAATTTTTCACTCTCCCCCAACCCTGAGAAATATTTTGAGTTCAAAACAACAAAAAAAAGAAAAAAATTTTGCCTGACCCCTAAAAAGTTTGGCCAGACCCCTAAAATTTACCCCAACCCCTCATTCTTTCCAGCCCCCATCCCAACTAATTTTTAACTCTCCCCCAACCCTGAGAAATATTTTGAGTTCAAAACAACAAAAAAAAGAAAAAAATTTGGCCTGACCCCTAAAAAGTTCTGCCTGACCCCTTAAATTTTCCCCGACCCTTCAATCTCTCCAGCCTCTTAATTTTTAACTCTCCTCCAACCCTGAGAAATATTTTGACTTCGAAACAAAAAAAACAAAAAAATTTGGCATGACCCCTAAAAAGTTTGGCCTGACCCCTAAAATTTACCCCGACCTCTCATTCTCTCCAGCCCCCCATCCCAACTAATTTTTAACTGTCCCCCAACCCTGAGAAATATTTTGAGTTCAAAACAACAAAAAAAAGAAAAAAATTGGCCTGATCCCTAAAAAGTTCGGCCTGACCCCTAAAATTTTCCCCAACCCCTCAATCTTTCCCGCCCACTAATTTTTCACTCTCCCCCAACCCTGAGAAATATTTTGACTTCAAAACAAAAAAAAACAAAAAATTTTGACCTGACCCCTAAAAAGTTCTGCCTGACCCCTAAAATTTTCCCCGACCCTTTAATCCCTCCAGCCCCCTAATTTTTAACTCTCCCCCAACCCTGAGAAATATTTTGACTTCAAAACAAAAAAAAATACTAAAAAAATTGGCCTTACCCCTAAAAAGCTTTGCCTGACCCCTAAAATTTACCCCGACCCCTCATTCTTTCCAGCCCCCATCCCAACTAATTTTTAACTCTCCCCCAACCCTGAGAAATATTTTGAGTTCAAAACAACAAAAAAAAGAAAAAAATTTGGCCTGACCACTAAAATTTTCCCCGACCCTTCAATCTCTCCAGCCCCCTAATTTTTCACTCTCCCCCAATCATGAGAAATATTTTGACTTCAAAACACAAAAAAACAAAAAAAATTTGGCCTGACCCCTAAAAAGTTTGGCCTGACTCCTAATATTTTCCCCGACCCCTAACTCTCTGAAGCCCCTCCCTCCCAACTAATTTTTCACTCTCCCCCAACCCTGAGAAATATTTTGAGTTCAAAACAAAAAAACAAAAAAATTTGGCCTGACCCCTAAACAGTTCGGCCTGACCGCTAAAATTTTGCCCGACCCTTCAATCTCTCCAGCCCCCTAATTTTTCACTCTCCCTCTGAGAAATTTTTGACTTCAAAAAAAAAAAAAAAAAAAATTTGGCTTGACCTCTAAAAAGTTTGGCGTGACCCCTAAAATTTACCCCGACCTCTCAATCTTTCCCGCCCACTAATTTTTCACTCTCCCCCAACCCTGAGAAATATTTTGACTTCAAAACAAAAAAAAACAAAAAATTTTGACCTGACCCCTAAAAAGTTCTGTCTGACCCCTAAAATTTTCCCCGACCCTTTAATCCCTCCAGCCCCCTAATTTTTAACTCTCCCCCAACCCTGAGAAATATTTTGACTTCAAAACAAAAAAAAATACTAAAAAAATTGGCCTTACCCCTAAAAAGCTTTGCCTGACCCCTAAAATTTACCCCGACCCCTCATTCTTTCCAGCCCCCATCCCAACTAATTTTTAACTCTCCCCCAACCCTGAGAAATATTTTGAGTTCAAAACAACAAAAAAAAGAAAAAAATTTGGCCTGACCACTAAAATTTTCCCCGACCCTTCAATCTCTCCAGCCCCCTAATTTTTCACTCTCCCCCAATCATGAGAAATATTTTGACTTCAAAACACAAAAAAACAAAAAAAATTTGGCCTGACCCCTAAAAAGTTTGGCCTGACTCCTAATATTTTCCCCGACCCCTAACTCTCTGAAGCCCCTCCCTCCCAACTAATTTTTCACTCTCCCCCAACCCTGAGAAATATTTTGAGTTCAAAACAAAAAAACAAAAAAATTTGGCCTGACCCCTAAACAGTTCGGCCTGACCGCTAAAATTTTGCCCGACCCTTCAATCTCTCCAGCCCCCTAATTTTTCACTCTCCCACATCTCTGAGAAATTTTTGACTTCAAAAAAAAAAAAAAAAAAAATTTGGCTTGACCTCTAAAAAGTTTGGCGTGACCCCTAAAATTTACCCCGACCTCTCATTCTCTCCAGGCCCCCATCCCAACTAATATTTAACTCTCCCCCAACCCTGAGAAATATTTTGAGTTCAAAACAACAAAAAAAAGAATAAAATTTGGCCTGACCCCTAAAATTTTCCCCTACCCCTCAATCATTCCAGCCCCCTAATTTTTCACTCTCCCCCAACCCTGAGAAATATTTTGACTTCGAAACAAAAAAAAAACAAATAATTTGACCTGACCCCTAAAAAGTTCGGCCTGACCCCTAAAATTTTCCGACCCCTTAATCTCTCTAGCCCCCTTAATTTTAACTCTCCCCCAACCCTGAGAAATATTTTGAGTTCAAAACAACAAAAAAAAGAAAAAAAATTGGCCTGACCCCTAAAAAATCCGGCCTGACCCCTAAAATTTCCCCCGACCCTTCAATCTTTCCAGCCCCCTAATCTTTTACTCTCCCCCAACCCTGAGAAATATTTTGACTTCGGAACAAAAAAAAAAAAAAAAATTTGGCCTGACCCCTAAAAAGTTCGGCCTGACCCCTAAAATTTTCCTGACCCCTCAATCTCTCCATCTCCCCATCCCCACTAAGTTTTCACTCTCCCCAACCCTGAGAAATATTTTGAGTTCAAAACAAAAAACAAAGAAAAAAATCAGGCCTGACCCTAAAATGTTCGGCCTGGCCCCTAAAATTTTCCCTGACCCCTCAATCTCTCCAGCCCCTCATCCTAACTCATTTTTCACTCTCCCATAACACTGAGAAATATTTTAAGTTCAAAAAAAGAAACAAAATTGGCCCAGAACACCAATATTTCTAGGGACCGTTATACTTAAAAAGCACCAACATTCCTGGGGGGGGGGGCGTCAAACTTTAGAAGCACCTATATTTCTAGGGACTTATACTTTAGAAGCACCAACATTCCTGTAGACCGTTATACTTTAGAAGCACCAATATTCCTGGGGACCATTATACTTTAGTAGCACCAATATTTCTAGGGACCGTTATACTTTAGAAGCACTTTACTTATTGAGACGTTATTTAATATGTATACAAATATTAGTGAAAACAATGGCGGAGCATAATTATTTCTCTTCTTACTATTCTTATTGAGACATTATTTAACATGTATAAAAATATTAGTCAAAACAATGGCGGAGCATAATTATTTCTCTTCTTACTTTACTTATTGACATGTAATTAAACATGTATACAACTATAAGTGAAAACAATGGCAAAGCATAATAATTTCTCTTCTTTCTTTACTTGTGTCGACGTTATTTAATATGTATACAAATATTAATGTAAACATTGGTGGAGCATAATTATTTGTCTGCTTACTTTACTAATGTCGACGTTATTTAATATGATTAAACCATAAAAAGTGGTGACCCAACAATAAAACGTAGTGACTTAACCATAAAACGTAGTGACTCAACAATAAAAAGTGGTGATCCAACAATAAAACGTAGTGACCTAACCATAAAACGTAGTGACCCAACCATACAAAGTGGTGACCCAACAATAAAACGTGGTGACCCAACAATAAAACGTAGTGACCTAACCATTAAACGTAGTGACCTAACCATAAAACGTAGTGACCCAACTATAAAACGTAGTGAGCCAACCATAAAAATTGGGGACCCAACCATAAAACGTAGTGACCCAACGATAAAAGTGGTGAGCCAACCATAAAAAGTAGTGACCCAACAATAAAACGTAGTGACCCAACCATAAAAAGTGGTGACTCAACAATAAAAAGAGGTGGCCCAACATTAAAACGGGGTGACCCAACAATAAAAAGTGGTGACCAAACAATAAAGTGGTGACCCAACAATAAAAAGTGGTGACCCAACAATAAAACGTGATGATCTAACCATAAATCGTAGTGACCCAGCAATAAAAAGTGATGACCACACATAATAAAGTGGTGACCCAACAATAAAAAGTGGTTACCCAACCATAAAACGTAGTGACCAACCATAATAAGTGGTGACCCAACCATAAAACGTAGTAACCCAGCAATAAAACGTGGTGACCAAACATTAAAAAGTGGTGACCCATCAATAAAAAGTGGTGACCCAACAATAAAGTGGTGACCCAACAATAAAACGTGATGACCCATCAATAAAACGTGGTGACTCAACGATAAAAGTTGTGCCCAGCTATAAAACGTGGTGACCCAACCAAAAAAGTGGTGACCCAACAATAAAATCGTGACCCAATAATAAAAAGTGGTGAGCCAGCAATAAAACGTAGTGACCCAACCATAAAACGTTGTGACCCAACAATAAAAAGTGATGACCCATCAATAAAACGTGGTGACTCAACGATAAAAGTTGTGCCCAGCTATAAAACGTGGTGACCCAACCAAAAAAGTGGTGACCCAACAATAAAATCGTGACCCAATAATAAAAAGTGGTGAGCCAGCAATAAAACGTAGTGAGCCAACCATAAAATGTAGTGACCCAACCATAAAACGTAATGACCCAACACTAAAAAGTGGTGACTCAACAATAAAACGTAGTGACCCAGCAATAAAACGTGGTGACCCAGCAATAAAACGTGATGACCCAACCAAAAAAGTTGTGACCGAGCAATAAAAAGTGGTGATCCAACAATAAAATCGTGACCCAACAATAAAAAGTGGTGACCCAGCAATAAAACGTTGTGACTCAACAATAAAACGTAGTGTACCAACCAGAGTTTTAACGTGGTGACCCAACCATGAAAATTGGTGACCCAACAATAAAAAGTAGTGACCCAACAATAAAATCGTGACCCAACAATAAAAAGTCGTGACCCAGCAATAAAACGTTGTGACCCAACCATAAAACGTAGTGAACCAACCATAAAAAGTGGTGACCCAGCAATAAAACGTAGTGACCACACAATAAAACGTAGTGACCCAACCATAAAAATTGGTGACCCAACAAGAAAAGTCGTTACCCAGCAATAAAAAGTGGTGACCCAAAGATAAAACATAGTGATTAAACCATAAAAAGTGGTGAGCCAACAATAAAACGTAGTGACCTAACCACAAAACGTAGTGACCAAACAATAAAACGTAGTGACGCAACCAAAACATGTGGTGACCCAACAATAAAACGTAGTGACCCAAAAATAAAAGTAGTGACCAAGCAATAAAAAGTGGTGACCCAACGATAAAACATAGTGATTAAACCATAAAACAGGGTGACCCAACAATAAAAAGTGGTGACCAATAATAAAACGTAGTGACCTAACCATAAATCGTAGTGACCCAACCATAAAACGTAGTTACCCAACCATAAAACGTAGTGACCCAACCATAAAAAGTGGTGACCCAACAATAAAACGTGGTGACCCAGCATTAAAACGTAGTGACCCAACAATAAAAAGTGGTGACCCAACAATAAAATCGTGACCCAACAATAAAAAGTGGTGACCCAGCAATAAAACGTAGTGTCCCAACAATAAAACGTGGTGACCCACCTATAAAAAGTGGTGACCCAACAATAAAACGTAGTGACCTAACCATAAAACGTATTGACCAAACAATAAAACGTAGTGACCCAACCAAAAAATGTAGTGACTTAACCAAAAAATGTGGTGACCCAACAATAAAACGTAGTGACCAACCCATACAAAATGGTGACCCAACAATAAAAGTGGTTACCCACCAATAAAAAGTGGTGACCCAACGATAAAACATAGTGATTAAACCATAAACAGTGGTGACCCAACAAAAAAACGTAGTGACCTTACAATAAATGGTAGTGACCCAACAATAAAACGTAGTGACCCAACCATAAAAAGTGGTGACGCAACAATAAAACGTAGTGACTCAGCAATAAAACGTGGTGACCCAACAATAAAATCGTGACCCAACAATAAAAAGTGGTGACCCTACAATAAAACGTAGTGACCCAACAATAAAACGTAGTTACCCAACAATAAAACGTGGTGACCCAGCATTAAAACGTAGTGACCCAACAATAAAAAAGGGTGACCCAACAATAAAATCGTGATCCAACAATAAAACGTAGTGACCCAGCAATAAAACGTAGTGACCCAACAATAAAACGTGGTAACCAACTATAAAAAGTAGTGACCCAACAATTAAACGTAGTGACCTAACCAAAAAACGTAGTGACCAAACAATAAAAAGTGGTGACTCAGCAATAAAAAGTGGTGACACAACGATAAAAGTGGTCACCCAACAATAAAAGTGGAAAGCCAGCAATAATAAGTGGTGAGCTAACGATAAAACCTAGTGATTAAACCATAAAAAGTGGTGACCCAGCAATAAAACATAGTGACCCAACCAAAAAAGTGGTGACCCAACAATAAAAAGTGGTGACCCAACAATAAAATCGTGACCCAGCAATAAAACGTAGTGACCCAACAATAAAACGTAGTGACTCAACCAATAAATGTGGTGACCCAACAATAAAACGTAGTGCCCAACCATAAAAAGTGGTGACCAACAATAAAAGTAGTGACCCAGCAATAAAAAGTGGTGACCCAACGATGAAACATAGTGATTAAACTATAAAAAGTGGTGACCCAACAATAAAAAGTGGTGACCAAACAATAAAAAGTGGTGACCCAGAAATAAAACGTAGTGACTAAACCACAAAAAGGGGTGACCCAACAATAAAACGTGGTGACCCAGCATTAAAACGTAGTGACCCAACAATAAAACGTGGTGACCCAACAATAAAACGTAGAGACCTAACCATAAAACGTAGTGACCTAACCATAAAACGTATTGACCCAACAATAAAACGTAGTGAGCCAACCATAAAAATTGGGGACCCAACCATAAAACGTAGTGACCCAACAATAAAACGTAGTGACCCAACCATAAAAAGTGGTGACTCAACAATAAACATATAAAACGGGGTGACCCAACATTAAAACAGGGTGACCCAACAATAAAAAGTTGTGACCAAACAATAAAGTGGTGACCAAACAATAAAAAGTGGTGACCCAGCAATAAAAAGTGGTGACACAACAATAAAAGTGGTGACCCAACAATAAAAGTGGTGAGCCAGCAATAATAAGTGGTGACCTAACGATAAAACATAGTGATTAAACCATAAAAAGTGGTGACCCAACAATAAAAAGTGGTGACCAACAATAAAACGTAGTGACCCAGCCATAAATCGTAGTGACTCAACAATAAAACGTAGTGACCCAACCATAAAAAGTGGTGACCTAACAATAAAACGTAGTGACCCAGCAATAAAACGTGGTGACCCAACATTAAAACGTAGTGACCCAACAATAAAAAGTGGTGACCCAACAATAAAGTGGTGACCCAACAATAAAACGTAGTGACTTAACACGTAGTTACATAATACGTAGTTACCCAACAATAAAACGTAGTGACCCAGCAATAAAACGTAGTGACCCAACTAAAAAAAGTGGTGACCCAAAAATAAAACGTAGTGACTAAACCATACAACGTAGTGACCCACCAATAAAAAGTGGTGACCCACCAATAAAAAGTGGTGACCCAACGATAAAACGCAGTGACCCAACAATAAAACGAGGTGACCCAACAATAAAACGTAGTGACTCAACGATAAAAGTTGTGACACAGCTATAAAACGTGGTGACCCAACCAAAAAAGTGGTTACCCAACAATAAAATCGTGACCCAACAATGAAAAGTGGTGAGCTAGCAATAAAACGTAGTGACCCAACCATAAAACGTAGTGACCCAACCATAAAACGTAGTGACCCAACATTAAAAAGTGGTGACCCAACAATAAAACGTAGTGACCCAGCAATAAAAAGTGGTGACCCAGCAATAAAACGTGGTGACCCAACCAAAAAAGTGGTGACCCAGCAATAAAAAGTGGTGATCCAACAATAAAATCGTGACCCAACAATAACAAGTAGTGACCCAGCAATAAAACGTTGTGACTCAACAATAAAACGTAGTGTGGTTCAGCGTTTTAACGTGGTGACCCAACCATAAAAATTTGTGACCCAACAATAACAAGTGGTGAACCAACAATAAAATCGTTACCCAACAATAAAAAGTCGTGACCCAGCAATAAAACGTTGACCCAACCATAAAACGTAGTGAACCAACCATAAAAAGTGGTGACCCAGCAATAAAACGTAGTGTCCTAACAATAAAACGTGGTGACCCAACTATAAAAAGTGGTGACCCAACAATAAAACGTAGTGACCTAACCATAAAACGTAGTGACCAAATTATAAAACGTAGTGACCCAACCAAAAAATGTAGTGACCCAACCAAAAAATGTGGTGACCCAACAATAAAACGTAGTGACCAACCATAAAATGTAGTGACCCAACCATAAAACGTAATGACCCAACACTAAAAAGTGGTGACTCAACAATAAAACGTAGTGACCCAGCAATAAAACGTGGTGACCCAGCAATAAAACGTGATGACCCAACCAAAAAAGTTGTGACCGAGCAATAAAAAGTGGTGATCCAACAATAAAATCGTGACCCAACAATAAAAAGTGGTGACCCAGCAATAAAACGTTGTGACTCAACAATAAAACGTAGTGTACCAACCAGAGTTTTAACGTGGTGACCCAACCATGAAAATTGGTGACCCAACAATAAAAAGTAGTGACCCAACAATAAAATCGTGACCCAACAATAAAAAGTCGTGACCCAGCAATAAAACGTTGTGACCCAACCATAAAACGTAGTGAACCAACCATAAAAAGTGGTGACCCAGCAATAAAACGTAGTGACCACACAATAAAACGTAGTGACCCAACCATAAAAATTGGTGACCCAACAAGAAAAGTCGTTACCCAGCAATAAAAAGTGGTGACCCAAAGATAAAACATAGTGATTAAACCATAAAAAGTGGTGAGCCAACAATAAAACGTAGTGACCTAACCACAAAACGTAGTGACCAAACAATAAAACGTAGTGACGCAACCAAAACATGTGGTGACCCAACAATAAAACGTAGTGACCCAAAAATAAAAGTAGTGACCAAGCAATAAAAAGTGGTGACCCAACGATAAAACATAGTGATTAAACCATAAAACAGGGTGACCCAACAATAAAAAGTGGTGACCAATAATAAAACGTAGTGACCTAACCATAAATCGTAGTGACCCAACCATAAAACGTAGTTACCCAACCATAAAACGTAGTGACCCAACCATAAAAAGGGGTGACCCAACAATAAAACGTGGTGACCCAGCATTAAAACGTAGTGACCCAACAATAAAAAGTGGTGACCCAACAATAAAATCGTGACCCAACAATAAAAAGTGGTGACCCAGCAATAAAACGTAGTGTCCCAACAATAAAACGTGGTGACCCACCTATAAAAAGTGATGACCCAACAATAAAACGTAGTGACCTAACCATAAAACGTATTGACGAAACAATAAAACGTAGTGACCCAACCAAAAAATGTAGTGACTTAACCAAAAAATGTGGTGACCCAACAATAAAACGTAGTGACCAACCCATACAAAATGGTGACCCAACAATAAAAGTGGTTACCCACCAATAAAAAGTGGTGACCCAACGATAAAACATAGTGATTAAACCATAAACAGTGGTGACCCAACAAAAAAACGTAGTGACCTTACAATAAATGGTAGTGACCCAACAATAAAACGTAGTGACCCAACCATAAAAAGTGGTGACGCAACAATAAAACGTAGTGACTCAGCAATAAAACGTGGTGACCCAACAATAAAATCGTGACCCAACAATAAAAAGTGGTGACCCTACAATAAAACGTAGTGACCCAACAATAAAACGTAGTTACCCAACAATAAAACGTGGTGACCCAGCATTAAAACGTAGTGACCCAACAATAAAAAAGGGTGACCCAACAATAAAATCGTGATCCAACAATAAAACGTAGTGACCCAGCAATAAAACGTAGTGACCCAACAATAAAACGTGGTAACCAACTATAAAAAGTAGTGACCCAACAATTAAACGTAGTGACCTAACCAAAAAACGTAGTGACCAAACAATAAAAAGTGGTGACTCAGCAATAAAAAGTGGTGACACAACGATAAAAGTGGTCACCCAACAATAAAAGTGGAAAGCCAGCAATAATAAGTGGTGACCTAACGATAAAACCTAGTGATTAAACCATAAAAAGTGGTGACCCAGCAATAAAACATAGTGACCCAACCAAAAAAGTGGTGACCCAACAATAAAAAGTGGTGACCCAACAATAAAATCGTGACCCAGCAATAAAACGTAGTGACCCAACAATAAAACGTAGTGACTCAACCAATAAATGTGGTGACCCAACAATAAAACGTAGTGCCCAACCATAAAAAGTGGTGACCAACAATAAAAGTAGTGACCCAGCAATAAAAAGTGGTGACCCAACGATGAAACATAGTGATTAAACTATAAAAAGTGGTGACCCAACAATAAAAAGTGGTGACCAAACAATAAAAAGTGGTGACCCAGAAATAAAACGTAGTGACTAAACCACAAAAAGGGGTGACCCAACAATAAAACGTGGTGACCCAGCATTAAAACGTAGTGACCCAACAATAAAACGTGGTGACCCAACAATAAAACGTAGAGACCTAACCATAAAACGTAGTGACCTAACCATAAAACGTATTGACCCAACAATAAAACGTAGTGAGCCAACCATAAAAATTGGGGACCCAACCATAAAACGTAGTGACCCAACAATAAAACGTAGTGACCCAACCATAAAAAGTGGTGACTCAACAATAAACATATAAAACGGGGTGACCCAACATTAAAACAGGGTGACCCAACAATAAAAAGTTGTGACCAAACAATAAAGTGGTGACCAAACAATAAAAAGTGGTGACCCAGCAATAAAAAGTGGTGACACAACAATAAAAGTGGTGACCCAACAATAAAAGTGGTGAGCCAGCAATAATAAGTGGTGACCTAACGATAAAACATAGTGATTAAACCATAAAAAGTGGTGACCCAACAATAAAAAGTGGTGACCAACAATAAAACGTAGTGACCCAGCCATAAATCGTAGTGACTCAACAATAAAACGTAGTGACCCAACCATAAAAAGTGGTGACCTAACAATAAAACGTAGTGACCCAGCAATAAAACGTGGTGACCCAACATTAAAACGTAGTGACCCAACAATAAAAAGTGGTGACCCAACAATAAAGTGGTGACCCAACAATAAAACGTAGTGACTTAACACGTAGTTACATAATACGTAGTTACCCAACAATAAAACGTAGTGACCCAGCAATAAAACGTAGTGACCCAACTAAAAAAAGTGGTGACCCAAAAATAAAACGTAGTGACTAAACCATACAACGTAGTGACCTACCAATAAAAAGTGGTGACCCACCAATAAAAAGTGGTGACCCAACGATAAAACGCAGTGACCCAACAATAAAACGAGGTGACCCAACAATAAAACGTAGTGACTCAACGATAAAAGTTGTGACACAGCTATAAAACGTGGTGACCCAACCAAAAAAGTGGTTACCCAACAATAAAATCGTGACCCAACAATGAAAAGTGGTGAGCTAGCAATAAAACGTAGTGACCCAACCATAAAACGTAGTGACCCAACCATAAAACGTAGTGACCCAACATTAAAAAGTGGTGACCCAACAATAAAACGTAGTGACCCAGCAATAAAAAGTGGTGACCCAGCAATAAAACGTGGTGACCCAACCAAAAAAGTGGTGACCCAGCAATAAAAAGTGGTGATCCAACAATAAAATCGTGACCCAACAATAAAAAGTAGTGACCCAGCAATAAAACGTTGTGACTCAACAATAAAACGTAGTGTGGTTCAGCGTTTTAACGTGGTGACCCAACCATAAAAATTTGTGACCCAACAATAACAAGTGGTGAACCAACAATAAAATCGTTACCCAACAATAAAAAGTCGTGACCCAGCAATAAAACGTTGACCCAACCATAAAACGTAGTGAACCAACCATAAAAAGTGGTGACCCAGCAATAAAACGTAGTGTCCTAACAATAAAACGTGGTGACCCAACTATAAAAAGTGGTGACCCAACAATAAAACGTAGTGACCTAACCATAAAACGTAGTGACCAAATTATAAAACGTAGTGACCCAACCAAAAAATGTAGTGACCCAACCAAAAAATGTGGTGACCCAACAATAAAACGTAGTGACCAACCATAAAAAATAGTGACCCAACAATAAAAATAGTTACCCAGCAATAAAAAGTGGTGACCCAACGATAAAACATAGTGATTAAACCATAAACAGTGGTGACCCAACAATAATACGTAGTGACCTTACCATAAATTGTAGTGACCCAACCATAAAACGTAGTGACCGAACCATAAAAAGTGGGGACCCAACAATAAAACGTAGTGACTCAGCAATAAAACGTGGTGACCCAACAATAAAATACTGACCTAACAATAAAAAGTGGTGACCCAGCAATAAAACGTAGTGACCCAACAATAAAACGTAGTGACCCAACCATAAAAAGTGGTGACTCAACAATAAACATATAAAACGGGGTGACCCAACATTAAAACAGGGTGACCCAACAATAAAAAGTTGTGACCAAACAATAAAGTGGTGACCAAACAATAAAAAGTGGTGACCCAGCAATAAAAAGTGGTGACACAACAATAAAAGTGGTGACCCAACAATAAAAGTGGTGAGCCAGCAATAATAAGTGGTGACCTAACGATAAAACATAGTGATTAAACCATAAAAAGTGGTGACCCAACAATAAAAAGTGGTGACCAACAATAAAACGTAGTGACCCAGCCATAAATCGTAGTGACTCAACAATAAAACGTAGTGACCCAACCATAAAAAGTGGTGACCTAACAATAAAACGTAGTGACCCAGCAATAAAACGTGGTGACCCAACATTAAAACGTAGTGACCCAACAATAAAAAGTGGTGACCCAACAATAAAGTGGTGACCCAACAATAAAACGTAGTGACTTAACACGTAGTTACATAATACGTAGTTACCCAACAATAAAACGTAGTGACCCAGCAATAAAACGTAGTGACCCAACTAAAAAAAGTGGTGACCCAAAAATAAAACGTAGTGACTAAACCATACAACGTAGTGACCCACCAATAAAAAGTGGTGACCCACCAATAAAAAGTGGTGACCCAACGATAAAACGCAGTGACCCAACAATAAAACGAGGTGACCCAACAATAAAACGTAGTGACTCAACGATAAAAGTTGTGACACAGCTATAAAACGTGGTGACCCAACCAAAAAAGTGGTTACCCAACAATAAAATCGTGACCCAACAAAAAAAAGTGGTGAGCTAGCAATAAAACGTAGTGACCCAACCATAAAACGTAGTGACCCAACCATAAAACGTAGTGACCCAACATAAAATAGTGGTGACCCAACAATAAAACGTAGTGACCCAGCAATAAAAAGTGGTGACCCAGCAATAAAACGTGGTGACCCAACCAAAAAAGTGGTGACCCAGCAATAAAAAGTGGTGATCCAACAATAAAATCGTGACCCAACAATAAAAAGTAGTGACCCAGCAATAAAACGTTGTGACTCAACAATAAAACGTAGTGTGGTTCAGCGTTTTAACGTGGTGACCCAACCATAAAAATTTGTGACCCAACAATAACAAGTGGTGAACCTACAATAAAATCGTTACCCAACAATAAAAAGTCGTGACCCAGCAATAAAACGTTGACCCAACCATAAAACGTAGTGAACCAACCATAAAAAGTGGTGACCCAGCAATAAAACGTAATGTCCTAACAATAAAACGTGGTGACCCAACTATAAAAAGTGGTGACCCAACAATAAAACGTAGTGACCTAACCATAAAACGTAGTGACCAAATTATAAAACGTAGTGACCCAACCAAAAAATGTAGTGACCCAACCAAAAAATGTGGTGACCCAACAATAAAACGTAGTGACCAACCATAAAAAATAGTGACCCAACAATAAAAGTAGTTACCCAGCAATAAAAAGTGGTGACCCAACGATAAAACATAGTGATTAAACCATAAACAGTGGTGACCCAACAATAATACGTAGTGACCTTACCATAAATTGTAGTGACCCAACCATAAAACGTAGTGACCGAACCATAAAAAGTGGGGACCCAACAATAAAACGTAGTGACTCAGCAATAAAACGTGGTGACCCAACAATAAAATACTGACCTAACAATAAAAAGTGGTGACCCAGCAATAAAACGTAGTGACCCAACAATAAAACGTAGTGACCGAGCAATAAAACGTAGTGACCCAACAATAAAACGTGGTGACCCAGCATTAAAACGTAGTGACCCAACAATAAAAAAGGGTGACCCAACAATAAAATCGTGACCCAACAATAAAAAGTGGTGACCCAGCAATAAAACGTAGTGACCCAACAATAAAACGTGGTGACCAACTATAAAAAGTGGTGACCCAACAATAAAACGTAGTGACCTAACCATAATACGTAGTGACCCAACAATAAAACGTAGTGACCCAGCAATAAAACGTACTGACCCAACAATAAAACGTAGTGACCCAACTAAAAAAAGTGTTGACAAAACAATAAAACGTAGTGACTTAACCATAAAACGTAGTGACCCACCAATAAAAAGTGGTGACCCACCAATAAAAAGTGGTGACCCAACGATAAAACGTAGTGACTCAACAATAAAACGTAGTGACCCAACTAAAAATGTGGTGACCCAACAATAAAACGTAGTCACCCAACCATAAAACGTAGTGACCCAACATTAAAATTGGTGACCCAACAATAAAACGTAGTCACCTAACAATAAAACGTAGTGACCTAACCATAAAACGTAGTGACCCAACCAATAAATGTGGTGACTCAACAATAAAACGTAGTGACCCAATCATAAAAAGTGGTGACCCAACAATAAAACGTAGTGACCCAGCAATAAAACGTGGTGACCCGACAATAAAATCGTTACCCAACAATAAAAAGTGATGACCCAGCAATAAAACGTAGTGACCCAACAATAAAACGTAGTGACACAACAATCAAACGTAGTGACCCAACAATAAAACGTAGTGACCCAGCCATAAAACGTAGTGACACAACAATCAAACGTAGTGACCCAACAATAAAACGTAGTGACCCAACTAAAAAAAGTGGTGACCCAACAATAAAACGTAGTGACTTCACCATAAAACGTAGTGACCCAACGATAAAAAGTGGTGACCCAGAAATAAAACGTACTTACTTAACCATAAAAATGTGTGACCCAACAATAAAACGTGGTGACCCAGCATTAAAACGTAGTGACCCAACAATAAAAAGTGGTGACCCAACAATAAAACCGTGACCCAACAATAAAAAAGTGGTGACCCAACAATAAAACGTAGTGACCAAACAATAAAAAGTGGTTACCCAACAATAAAAAGTGGTGACCAACAATAAAACGTAGTGACTTAACCATAAATCGTAGTGACTCAACAACAAAACGTAGTGACCCAACCATAAAAAGTGGTGACCTAACAATAAAACGTAGTGACCCAGCAATAAAACGTGGTGACCCAACATTAAAACGTAGTGACCCAACAATAAAAAGTTGTGAACCAACAATAAAGTGGTGACCCAACAATAAAACGTAGTGACTTAACCATAAAACGTAGTGACTCACCAATAAAAAGTGGTGACCCACCAATAAAAAGTGGTGACTCAACGATAAAACGTAGTGACCCAACTAAAAAATGTGGTGACCCAACAATAAAACGTAGTGACCCAACAATAAAAAGTGGTGACCCAGCAATAAAACGTAGTGATCCAATAATAAAAAGTCGTGACACAACTAAAAAAGTGGTGACCCAACCAAAAAAGTGGTCACCCAGCAATAAAACGTAGTGACCCAATTGAAAAGGTGGTGCCCAACAATAAAAAGTGGTGACCCAACAATAAAAAGTGGTGACCCAGCAATAAAACGTAGTGACCCAACAATAAAACGTAGTGACCTAACCATAAAACGTAGTGACCCAACCAATAAATGTGGTGACCCAACAATAAAACGTAGTGACCCAGCAATAACACGTGGTGACCCTACAATAAAATCGTGACCAAACCATAAAAAGTAGTGACCCAGCAATAAAACGTAGTGACCCAACCAAAAAAGTGGTGATCCAACAATAAAAAGTGATGACCCAACAATTAAATCGTGACCCAACAATAAAAAGTTGTGACCCAGCAATAAAACATAGTGACCCAACAATAAAACGTAGTGACCTAACCAATAAATGTGGTGACCCAACAATAAAACGTAGTGCCCAACCATAAAAAGTGGTGACCAACAATAAAAGTAGTGACCCAGCAATAAAAAGTGGTGACCCAACGATAAAACATAGTTATTAAACCATAAAAAGTTGTGACCCAACAATAAAAAGTGGTGACCTAACAATAAAAAGTGGTGACCCAGAAATAAAACGTAGTGACTAAACCATAAAAAGGGGTGACATAACAATAAAACGTGGTGACCCAGCATTAAAACGTTGTGACCCAACAATAAAAAGTGGTGACCCAACAATAAAATCGTGACCCAACAATAAAAACTGGTGACCCAGCAATAAAACGTAGTGACTCAACAATAAAACGTGGTGACCTAACTATAAAAAGTAGTGATCAAACAATAAAACGTAGTGACCTAACCATAAAACTAGTGACCAAACAATAAAGAGTGGTGACCCAACAATAAAAGTGGTGACCCAACAATCAAAGTGGTGACCCAACAATGAAAAGTGGTGACTAACAATAAAACGTAGTTACCCAACCAAAAAAGTGGTGACCCAACCAAAAAAGTGGTGACTCAACAATAAAAAGTGGTGATCCAACAATAAAATCGTGACCAACAATAAAACGTTGTGACCCAGCAATAAAACGTAGTGACCCAACAATAAAACGTAGTGACCCAACCATAAAAAGTTGTGACCCAACAATAAAACGTAGTGACCTAACAATAAAACGTAGTGACCTAACCATAAACCGTAGTGACCCAACCAATAAATGTGGTGACTCAACAATAAAACGTAGTGACCAACCATAAAACGTAGTGACCCAACCATAAAAAGAGGTGACCCAACAATAAAACGTAGTGACCCAGCAATAAAACGTGGTGACCCAACAATAAAATCGTGACTTAACAATAAAAAGTGGTGACCCAGCAACTAAACGTAGTGACCCAACAATAAAACGTAGTGACTTAACCCTAAAACGTAGTGACCCACCAATAAAAAGTGGTGACCCACCAATAAAAAGTGGTGACCCAACAATAAAACGTAGTGACTCAACAAAACAACGTAGTGACCCAACTAAAAATGTGGTGACCCAACAATAAAACGTAGTCACCCAACCATAAAACGTAGTGACCCAACATTAAAATTGGTGACCCAACAATAAAACGTAGTCACCTAACAATAAAACGTAGTGACCTAACCATAAAACGTAGTGACCCAACCAATAAATGTGGTGACTCAACAATAAAAATTAGTGACCAACCATAAAACGTAGTGACCCAATCATAAAAAGTGGTGACCCAACAATAAAACGTAGTGACCCAGAAATAAAACGTGGTGACCCGACAATAAAATCGTTACCCAACAATAAAAAGTGATGACCCAGCAATAAAACGTAGTGACCCAACAATAAAACGTAGTGACCCAGCCATAAAACGTAGTGACACAACAATCAAACGTAGTGACCCAACAATAAAACGTAGTGACCCAGCAATAAAACGTAGTGACACAACAATCAAACGTAGTGACCCAACAATAAAACGTAGTGACCCAACTAAAAAAAGTGGTGACCCAACAATAAAACGTAGTGACTTCACCATAAAACGTAGTGACCCAACGATAAAAAGTGGTGACCCAGAAATAAAACGTAGTTACTTAACCATAAAAATGTGTGACCCAACAATAAAACGTGGTGACCCAGCATTAAAACGTAGTGACCCAACAATAAAAAGTGGTGACCCAACAATAAAACGTAGTGACCAAACAATAAAAAGTGGTTACCCAACAATAAAAAGTGGTGACCAACAATAAAACGTAGTGACTGAACCATAAATCGTAGTGACTCAACAACAAAACGTAGTGACCCAACCATAAAAAGTGGTGACCTAACAATAAAACGTAGTGACCCAGCAATAAAACGTGGTGACCCAACATTAAAACGTAGTGACCCAACAATAAAAAGTTGTGAACCAACAATAAAGTGGTGACCCAACAATAAAACGTAGTGACTTAACCATAAAAAGTAGTGACTCACCAATAAAAAGTGGTGACCCACCAATAAAAAGTGGTGACTCAACGATAAAACGTAGTGACCCAACTAAAAAATGTGGTGACCCAACAATAAAACGTAGTGACCCAACAATAAAAAGTGGTGACCCAGCAATAAAACGTAGTGATCCAATAATAAAAAGTCGTGACACAACTAAAAAAGTGGTGACCCAACCAAAAAAGTGGTCACCCAGCAATAAAACGTAGTGACCCAATTGAAAAGGTGGTGCCCAACAATAAAAAGTGGTGACCCAACAATAAAAAGTGGTGACCCAGCAATAAAACGTAGTGACCCAACAATAAAACGTAGTGACCTAACCATAAAACGTAGTGACCCAACCAATAAATGTGGTGACCCAACAATAAAACGTAGTGACCCAGCAATAACACGTGGTGACTCTACAATAAAATCGTGACCAAACCATAAAAAGTAGTGACCCAGCAATAAAACGTAGTGACCCAACCAAAAAAGTGGTGATCCAACAATAAAAAGTGATGACCCAACAATAAAATCGTGACCCAACAATAAAAAGTGGTGACCCAGCAATAAAACATAGTGACCCAACAATAAAACGTAGTGACCTAACCAATAAATGTGGTGACCCAACAATAAAACGTAGTGCCCAACCATAAAAAGTGGTGACCAACAATAAAAGTAGTGACCCAGCAATAAAAAGTGGTGACCCAACGATAAAACATAGTTATTAAACCATAAAAAGTTGTGACCCGACAATAAAAAGTGGTGACCTAACAATAAAAAGTGGTGACCCAGAAATAAAACGTAGTGACTAAACCATAAAAAGGGGTGACATAACAATAAAACGTGGTGACCCAGCATTAAAACGTTGTGACCCAACAATAAAAAGTGGTGACCCAACAATAAAATCGTGACCCAACAATAAAAACTGGTGACCCAGCAATAAAACGTAGTGACTCAACAATAAAACGTGGTGACCTAACTATAAAAAGTAGTGATCAAACAATAAAACGTAGTGACCTAACCATAAAACGTAGTGACCAAACAATAACGAGTGGTGACCCAACAATAAAAGTGGTGACCCAACAATCAAAGTGGTGACCCAACAATGAAAAGTGGTGACTAACAATAAAACGTAGTTACCCAACCAAAAAAGTGGTGACCCAACCAAAAAAGTGGTGACTCAACAATAAAAAGTGGTGATCCAACAATAAAATCGTGACCAACAATAAAAAGTTGTGACCCAGCAATAAAACGTAGTGACCCAACAATAAAACGTAGTGACCCAACCATAAAAAGTTGTGACCCAACAATAAAACGTAGTGACCTAACAATAAAACGTAGTGACCTAACCATAAACCGTAGTGACCCAACCAATAAATGTGGTGACTCAACAATAAAACGTAGTGACCAACCATAAAACGTAGTGACCCAACCATAAAAAGAGGTGACCCAACAATAAAACGTAGTGACCCAGCAATAAAACGTGGTGACCCAACAATAAAATCGTGACCTAACAATAAAAAGTGGTGACCCAGCAATCAAACGTAGTGACCCAACAATAAAACGTAGTGACCCAGCCATAAAACGTAGTGACACAACAATCAAACGTAGTGACCTAACAATAAAACGTAGTGACCCAACTAAAAAAAGTGGTGACCCAACAATAAAACGTAGTGACTTCACCATAAAACGTAGTGACCCAACGATAAAAAGTGGTGACCCAGAAATAAAACGTAGTGACCCAATAATAAAAAGTGGTGACCCAACAATAAAACCGTGACCACACAATAAAAAGTGGTGACCCAGCAATAAAACGTAGTGACCCAACAATAAAACGTAGTGACCCAACTATAAAAAGTGGTGACCCAACAATAAAACGTAGTGACCAAACAATAAAAAGTGGTGACCCAACAATAAAAAGTGGTGACCGACAACAAAACGTAGTGACCTAACCATAAATCGTAGTGACTCAACAACAAAACGTAGTGACCCAACCATAAAAAGTGGTGACCTAACAATAAAACGTAGTGACCCAGCAATAAAACGTGGTGACCCAACATTAAAACGTAGTGACCCAACAATAAAACGTAGTCACCCAACTAAAAAATGTGGTGACCCAACAATAAAACGTAGTGACCACACCATAAAACGTAGTGACCCAACAATAAAAAGTGGTGACCCAGCCATAAAACGTAGTGACCCAATAATAAAAAGTCGTGACACAACCAAAAAAGTGGTGACCCAACCAAAAAAGTGGTCACCCAGCAATAAAACGTAGTGACCCAACCAAAAAAGTAGTGACCAAACAATAAAAAGTGGTGATCCAACAATAAAAAGTGGTGATCCAACAATAAAATCGTGACCCAACAATAAAAAGTGGTGACCCAGCAATAAAACGTAGTGACCCAACAATAAAACGTAGTGACCCAACAATAAAACGTAGTGACCCAACCATAAAAAGTTGTGACCCAACAATAAAACGTAGTGACCTAACCATAAAACGTAGTGACCTAACCATAAAACGTAGTGACCCAACCAATAAATGTGGTGACTCAACAATAAACCGTACTGACCAACCATAAAACGCAGTGACCCAACCATAAAAAGTGGTGATCCAGCAATAAAACGTAGTGACCAACCAAAAAAGTGGTGATCCAACTATAAAAAGTGGTTACCCAACAATAAAATTGTGACCCAACAATAAAAAGTGGTGACCCAGCAATAAAACGTAGTGACCCAACAATAAAACGTAGTGACCCAACCATAAAAAGTTGTGACCCAACGATAAAACATAGTGATTAAACCATAAAAAGTGGTGACCCAACAATAAAAAGTGGTGACATAACAATAAAACGTAGTGACCTAACCATAAATCGTAGTGACCCAACAATAAAACGTACTGACCCAACAATAAAACGTAGTGACCTAACCATAAATCGTAGTGACCCAACAATAAAACGTAGTGACCCAACAATAAAACGTAGTGACCCAACCATAAAACGTAGTGACCCAACAATAAAAAGTGGTCACCCAACAATAAAACCTTCTGAGCCAGCAATAAAACGTGGTGACCCAACATTAAAACGTAGTGACCCAACAATAAAAAGTGGTTATCAAACAATAAAACGTAGTTACCTACCCATAAAACGTAGTGACCAAACAATAAAACGTAGTGACCCAACCAAAAAATGTAGTGACCCAACCAAAAAATGTGGTGACCCAACAATAAAACGTTGTGACCAAACCATAAAAAATGGTGACCCAACAATAACAAGTGGTGACCCAACGATAAAACATAGTGATTAAACCATAAACAGTGGTGACCCAACAATAAAACGTAGTGACCCAACCATAAAACGTAGTGACCCAACCATAAAAAGTGGTGACCCAACAATAAAACGTAGTGACCCAGCAATAAAACGTGGTAACAAAACAATAAAATCGTGACACAACAATAAAAAGTGGTGACCAAGCAATAAAACGTAGTGACCCAACAATAAAACGTAGTGACCCAACTAAAAAAAGTGGTGACCCAACAATAAAACATAGTGATCTAACCATAAAACGTAGTGACCCAACGATAAAATATGTTGACCCACAAATAAAAAGTGGTGACCCAAAAATAAAACGTAGTGACTTAACCATGAAACGTAGTGACCAACCACAAAAAGTGGTGACCAAACAATAAAACGTAGTATACCATAAAACGTCGTGGCCCAAACCATAAAACGTAGTAACTAAACAATATAAAGTGGTGACCCAACAATAAAATCGTGACCCAACACTAAAAAGTGGTGACCCAGCAATAAAACGTAGTGACCCAACAATAAAACGTAGTGACCCAACCATAAAAAGTTGTGACCCAACGATAAAACATAGTGATTAAACCATAAAAAGTGGTGACCCAACAATAAAACGTAGTGACCTAACCATAAATCGTAGTGACCCAACAATTAAACGTAGTGACCCAACCATAAAACGTAGTGACCCAACAATAAAAAGTGGTCACCCAACAATAAAACCTACTGAGCCAGCAATAAAACGTGGTGACCCAACATTAAAACGTAGTGACCCAACAATAAAACGTAGTGACCCAACCATAAAAAGTGGTTATCAAACAATAAAACGTAGTTACCTACCAATAAAACGTAGTGACCAAACAATAAAACGTAGTGACCCAGCCATAAAACGTAGTGACACAACAATCAAACCTAGTGACCCAACAATAAAACGTAGTGACCCAACTAAAAAAGTGGTGACCCAACAATAAAACGTAGTGACCCAACAATAAAACGTAGTGACCCAACTATAAAAAGTGGTGACCCAACAATAAAACGTAGTGACCAAACAATAAAAAGTGGTGACCCAACAATAAAAAGTGGTGACCAACAATAAAACGTAGTGACCTAACCATAAATCGTAGTGACTCAACAACAAAACGTAGTGACCCAACCATAAAAGGTGGTGACCTAACAATAAAACGTAGTGACCCAACGATAAAAAGTGGTGACCCAGAAATAAAACGTAGTGACCCAACAATAAAAAGTGGTGACCCAACAATAAAACCGTGACCCAACAATAAAAAGTGGTCACCCAGCAAAAAAACGTAGTGACCCAACAATAAAACGTAGTGACCCAACTATAAAAAGTGGTGACCCAACAATAAAACGTAGTGACCAAACAATAAAAAGTGGTGACCCAACAATAAAAAGTAGTGACCAACAATAAAATGTAGTGACCTAACCATAAATCGTAGTGACTCAACAACAAAACGTAGTGACCCAACCATAAAAAGTGGTGACCTAACAATAAAACGTAGTGACCCAGCAATAAAACGTGGTGACCCAACATTAAAACGTAGTGACCCAACAATAAAACGTAGTGACCCAACTAAAAAATGTGGTGACCCAACAATAAAACGTAGTGACCACACCATAAAACGTAGTGACCCAACAATAAAAAGTGGTGACCCAGCAATAAAACGTAGTGACCCAATAATAAAAAGTCGTGACACAACCAAAAAAGTGGTGACCCAACCAAAAAAGTGGTGACCCAGCAATAAAACGTAGTGACCCAACCAAAAAAGTAGTGACCCAACAATAAAAAGTGGTGATCCAACATTAAAAAGTGGTGATCCAACAATAAAATCGTGATCCAACAATAAAAAGTGGTGACCCAGCAATAAAACGTAGTGACCCAACAATAAAACGTAGTGACCAACCAATAAAACGTCGTGACCCAACAATAAAACGTAGTGACTCAACCATAAAAAGTTGTGACCCAACCATAAAACGTAGTGACCTAACCATATAACGTAGTGACCCAACCAATAAATGTGGTGACTCAACAATCAACCGTACTGACCAACCATAAAACGTAGTGACCCAACCATAAAAAGTGGTGACCCAACAATAAAACGTAGTGACCCAGCAATAACACGTGGTGACCCAACAATAAAATCGTGACCAACCATAAAAAGTGGTGACCCAGCAATAAAACGTAGTGACCCAACCAAAAAAGTGGTGATCCAACAATAAAAAGTGGTGACCCAACAATAAAATCGTGACCCAACAATAAAAAGTGGTGACCCAGCAATAAAACGTAGTGACCCAACAATAAAACGTAGTGACCCAACCATAAAAAGTTGTGACCCAACGATAAAACATAGTGATTAAACCATAAAAAGTGGTGACCCAACAATAAAAAGTGGTGACCCAACAATAAAACGTAGTGACCTAACCATAAATCGTAGTGACCCAACAATAAAACGTAGTGACCCAACAATAAAACGTAGTGACCTAACCATAAAACGTAGTGACCCAACAATGAAAAGTGGTCACCCAACAATAAAACCTACTGAGCCAGCAATAAAACGTGGTGACCCAACATTAAAACGTAGTGACCCAACAATAAAACGTAGTGACCCAACCATAAAAAGTGGTTATCAAACAATAAAACGTAGTGACCCAGCCATAAAACGTAGTGACCAAACAATAAAACGTAGTGACCCAGCCATAAAACGTAGTGACACAACAATCAAACGTAGTGACCCAACAATAAAACGTAGTGACACAACTAAAAAAGTGGTGACCCAACAATAAAACGTAGTGACCCAACAATAAAACGTAGTGACCCAACCATAAAACATAGTGACCCAACCATAAAAAGTGGTGACCCAACAATGAAAAGTGGTCACCCAACAATGAAAAGTGACCCAACAATGAAAAGTGACCCAACAATGAAAAGTGGTCACCCAACAATAAAACCTACTGAGCCAGCAATAAAACGTGGTGACCCAACATTAAAACGTAGTGACCCAACAATAAAACGTAGTGACCCAACCATAAAAAGTTGTTATCAAACAATAAAACGTAGTGACCCAGCCATAAAACGTAGTGACCAAACAATAAAACGTAGTGACCCAGCCATAAAACGTAGTGACACAACAATCAAACGTAGTGACCCAACAATAAAACGTAGTGACACAACTAAAAAAGTGGTGACCCAACAATAAAACGTAGTGACCCAACAATAAAACGTAGTGACCCAACCATAAAACATAGTGACCCAACCATAAAAAGTGGTGACCCAACAATAAAACCTAGTGACCCAGCAATAAAACGTGGTAACAAAACAATAAAATCGTGACCCAACAATAAAAAGTGGTGACCAAGCAATAAAACGTAGTGACCCAACAATAAAACGTAGTGACCCAACTAAAAAAAGTGGTGACCCAAAAATAAAACGTAGTGACTTAACCATGAAACGTACTGACCAACCATAAAAAGTGGTGACCAAACAATAAAACGTAGTGACCTAACCATAAAACGTCGTGGCCCAAACCATAAAACGTAGTAACTAAACAATATAAAGTGGTGACCCAACCATAAAATGTTGTGACCCAACAATAAAACTTGGTGACCCAACAATAAAACGTAGTTACCTAACCATAAAACGTAGTGACCCAACAATAAAACGTAGTGACCAAACCATTAAAAGTGGTGACCCAACCATAAAACGTAGTGACTAAACAATAAAACGTAGTGACCAAACAATAAAACGTAGTGACCTAACCATAAATCGCAGTTACCCAACAATAAAACGTAGTGACCCAACAATAAAACGTAGTGACCAACCATAAAAAGTGGTGACTTAACAATAAAACGTAGTGACCCAGCAATAAAACGTGGTGACCCTAACAAAAAAGTGGTGACCCAGCAATAAAACGTGGTGACCCAACCAAAAAAGTTGTGACCCATCAATAAACAGTGGTGACCCACCAAAACATAGTGATTAAACCATAAAAAGTAGTGACCTAACCATAAAACGTAGTGACCCAACCATTAATAGTGGTGACCCAACAATAAAACTTAGTGATCCAGCAATAAAACGTGGTGACCCAACAATAAAACGTAGTGACCCAACAATAAAAAGTGGTGACCCAACAATAAAGTGGTGACCCAACAATAAAACGTAGGGACCCAACAATAAAAGGTGATGACCCAACCAAAAAAAGTGGTGACCCAACAATAAAACGTAGTGACTTAATCATAAAACGTAGTGACCCAACCATAAAAAGTGGTTACCCAACAATAAAACGTAGTGACCTAACCATAAAACGTAGTGACCCAACAATAAAACGTAGTGACCCAACCAAAAAATGTGGTGACCCAACAATAAAACGTAGTGACCAACCATAAAAATGGTGACCCAAAAATAAAAAGTGGTGACCCAACAATAAAACGTTGTGACCTAACCATAAATCGTAGTGACCCAACAATAAAACGTAGTGACCCAACATTAAAACGTAGTGACCCAACAATAAAAAGTGGTGACCCAACAATAAAACGTAGTGACCTAACCATAAAACGTAGTGACCAAACAATAAAACGTAGTGACCCAACCTAAAAATGTGGTGACCCAACAATAAAACGTAGTGACCCAACCATAAAAAGTGGTGACCCAACAATAAAAGTGCTGACCCAGCAATAAAAAGTGGTGACCCAACGATAAAACATAGTGATTAAACCATAAAAAGTAGTGACCTAACCATAAAACGTAGTGACCAAACAATAAAACGTAGTGACCTAACCAAAAAATGTGGTGACCCAACAATAAAACGTAGTGATCCAACGTGGTGACCCAACGATAAAACATAGTGATTATACTATAAAAAGTGGTGACCCAACGATAAAACATAGTGATTATACTATAAAAAGTGGTGACCCAACAATAAAAAGTGGTGACCCAACAATAAAACCTAGTGACCTAACCATAAATCGTAGTGACCCAACAATAAAACGCAGTGACCTAACCATAAAAAGTTGTGACCCAACAATAAAACGTAGTGACCCAGCAATAAAACGTGGTGACCCAACAATAAAATCGTGATCCAACAATAAAAAGTGGTGACCCAGCAATAAAACGTAGTGACCCAACAATAAAACGTAGTGACCTAACTGAAAAAAGTGGTGACCCAACAATAAAACGTAGTAACCTTACCATAAAACGTAGTGACCCAACCATAAAATTGGTGACCCAGCAATAAAAAGTAGTGCCCCAGCAATAAAACGTAGGTACTTAACCATGAAACGTAGTGACCAACCATAAAAAGTCGTGACCCAACAATAAAACGTAGTGACCTTACCATAAAACGTAGTGGCCCAAACCATAAAACGTAGTGGCCCAAACCATAAAACGTAGTGGCCCAAACCATAAAACGTAGTAACTAAACAATATAAAGTGGTGACCCAACCATAAAAAGTGGTGACCCAACAATAAAACTTGGTGACCCAACAATAAAACGTAGTGACCTAACCATAAAACGTAGTGACCCAACAATAAAACGTTGTGACCAAACCATAAAAAGTGGTTACCCAACCATAAAACGTAGTGACCCAACCATTAATAGTGGTGACCCAACAATAAAACTTAGTGATCCAGCAATAAAACGTGGTGACCCAACATTAAAACGTAGTGACCCAACAATAAAAAGTGGTGACCCTACAATAAATTGTGACTCAACAATAAAACTTAGTGACCCAACAATAAAGCGTAGTGACCTAGCAATAAAACGTAGTAACCAACCATAAAAGTGGTGACCCAGCAATAAGAAGTGGTGACCCAACAATAAAACGTAGTGACCTAACCATAAATCGTAGTGACCCAACAATGAAACTGTTGTAGACCCGTGCTAGGGGTCACAAAGATAACAACCACAAATTGTGACAGGTTAAAATATACAATGTATTTATTCATAGCATTCATTACTATGAAATATAATGAAAAATAACTGAAAAGCCCCCCCCCCTCCGATGAAATATGCTCCATGGACCCCTAAGGATTGGGTTTATAGATTCGGGAATACTCTCATCATCTTACTCTGTTAATTTTACATGAGAATACACTTTTATATGTTATGTATATTCTCTAACCTTGTTTTAAAAACCTAAATTATATTTTTAAACGTGGGTTATCGTTCTTCCTTAGCTATCCTCTAACAAATAAATTTCATTAAAAATGATGAATTGTTTTATGAACTTGAGGTATTGCGTAATTAAATTACAATATAACTGAGCAATTTCAAATTACTATAAAATATAATGAAAAATAACTGAATGCCCCCCCCCCCGATTAAATATGCCCCATGGACCCCTAAGGATTGGGTTTATAGATTCGGGGATACTCTCATCATCTTACTCTGTTAATTTTACATAAGAATACACTTTTATATGTTATGTATATTCTCTAACCTTGTTGTAAAAAGCTAAATTGTGTTTTTAAACGTGAGTTATCGTTCTTCCTTAGCTATCCTCTAACAAATAATTTCAAGTGGTACTTGAAAAGCCAGCGCCCGAAAAGGTGAGCACTCTGGCCATTAAAAATTTCCTGGGCAGCTCTGTCGGGATTACCCGGTAGGGCGCTTCAGGCAGTAAGCAATAAACTTAATCCTCCCCAAAGAGGGGAGGCAAAGCCTTGGAGGGTGCACCTCCTAGAACTGAACAGGACAGACCCATAGACCGGTGGACTGAAGCCCCAAAGGCCAAGACGATACCAGTCCATGGGGTGCACGATGGGTATCCATCGTAAATCAAAAAAGATACTACACTAATACTAAACAGATACTACATTAATGTCATTTTCGTGTTAAAAAATGGCGTATAAAAGCTATGTTGAATTAGAGAAAAACGGCATAGGGAAGTCTAAAATTCTTTGTTGATCATCAAAACTCATGTAAGAATTTGTTAAATAGTATTATACAATGTTTGTTTACAGAAAATCATAGTTATTATTACTTGTTAATTTATTAATGTAATTTGAACAGTGTCTAGTGGATAGACCGCTGTACTGTTGTATATTGGTTATAAATACTCCAATAAATACATAAACATTTTGAATTTCGGGCGCTTTCTTGGCCTTTAGGCTAAGATCAAAGTGTAGTACCTGTTTCGGCATTTTATTGCCTTGAGATCAAGTGTATTATCTAGTCCTATCCTATAGGTGTTGATCTTACAATGTCGAATCAAAAATCAGATTATCATTTTATTTTTTAATCCCTTTTCCTGTGGCGACCTTCCTCTCCCCTAAAGTACAGGCTGATACGCTCCCACGGTCGGGATCTCTCTCTCACTGACGAATACTCCCCTCCCCAAAATTTGGCCTGAGGCGCTCACATCGGCAAATGCCGACACTCCCCCTCCCCAAATTTGACCTGAGGCGCTCATACCGGCGAATGCCGACATTCCCCCTCCCCAAATTTGGCCTGAGGCGCCCTACCGCCGAATGCCGACACTCCCCCTCCCCCAAATTTCGCCTGAGGCGCTCACACCGGCGAATGCCGACATTCCCCATCCCCAGATTTCGCCTGAGGCGCCCCACCGGCGAATGCTGACACTCCCCCTCCCCAAATTTGGCCTGAGGCTCCCCACCGCCGAATGCTGACACTCCCCAGATTTGGCCTGAAGTGCTCATACCGGCGAATGCCGACATTCCTCCTCCCCAGATTTGGCCTGAAGCGCTCACACCGGCGAATGCCGACTCTCCCCCACTCCTAAATTTCGCCTGAGGCGCCCCACCGGCGAATGCCGACACTCCCCCTCCCCAAATTTGGCCTGAGGCGTCCCACCGGCGAATACCGATACTCGCCTCTACCCCAAATTTTGCCTGAGGCGCTCACACCGGCGAATGCCGACCCCCCCCCCCCCACACACACACACACAATTTGGCCTGAAAGGAGGAGGTAATGCCTATCATAATAACAGAACGGCCATAGGAAGGGAGGGGGGAGGAATATTAGCGTCTATTAATAATTAAGAAAGTGTGGGAGTGAGAGGGAAAAAAGAAAGAAAGGAACAAATGGTTGTAGTGTGAGTGAATTTCTTCCTGCTACTCTCTGACTTCATTTCTGGTTTATCGTGACTTTGCATTATTTTTCAAATTATACATGATAGCATTGATTTATTCTTAAATTAGTACTAAACAACGTTGAAAAATGGAGTTAAAAGCCACCCCCCCATTGGAGAAAAGTGCTCAGTTGGCCCCGGAAGAGTCAATTTTTTTTTCCGGTTCTGAGATATTACACGCGCCTGGGCTGGCCGATCGGAATGATGTCACCCGTGTGACCGCTTGTTGGGTACTTTCGGAGGAGAAGCTTTACATACATACATACATACATACAGACAGGTGACGTTTATATAATAGACTAGCTGGGCTACCCGGCGTTGCTCGGGTTAAAAAAACACATAATTGTAGAAAAATCGCTTGTGTAAGATCTTTATATTCAAACTTCTATTTCTCTCCCTCTCTCTATAGTCGTCTCTTTATCTTTCTATTTTTCTCTTCCCTGGTCGCCCCATTTCACAGCTTTCTCCCTTTGCCTTTTGCAAAAGCAGTCACTTCCTCACTTCCCCACCATTCCTCCTCCGTAGACCAGAGCAAAAGTATGACATATTTCTATAAAAAGTACTGCCTCTATATGCGCCTTCTATATAGGTACATATTCCGTCCTGGTTCGCATAATATATACGTACCAGTTGCCGCCCCCGTGTGCATACTATATACGCACCTATTGCCGCCCTGGTGCACATACTATATAGGTACTTATCACCGCCCCGGGTCGCGTGCTATATATGTACCTATCACCGCCCCGGTGCACATACTATATATGTACCTATCGCCGCCCCGGTTCGCATACTATATACGTACCTATCGCCGCCCCGGGCTGCGTGCTACATATGTACCTATCACCGCCCCGGTGCACATACTATATATGTACTTATCGCCGCACCGGTGCGCATACTATATACGTACCTATCGCCGCCCCGGGCTGCGTGCTACATATGTACCTATCACCGCCCCGGTGCACATACTATATATGTACTTATCGCCGCACCGGTGCGCATACTATATACGTACCTATCGCCCCCCCGGGTCGCGTGCTATATATGTACCTATCACCGCCTCGGTGCGCATACTATATACGTACCTATCGGTGTTGCACGGGGATCACTCTTCTCCAGTCGCCCTCCTTCACCCCATTGGACACTACACCCGTTGCCCTCAGCCAAAGCTGTCTCGTCTGTGTTGCCCTCGTCAGGTTCACCTCTTCTACATTTGCCAGGGTCAAAAGATGTCACGTACCTGGTTGCCAATTCACCCTGGCTACACTACATTCGGCCTCCCCTAAACTCTGCATAACTTCTCCATTCCCTGGAGAAAAAATGTAACATTTCTATTTAAAGTCCCATATTTGTCTTCATTATTAATGTTAATAGGGTGTTTATTTACTTCTTCATGTCTGTGTATGTAAGATAAAATAACCTACACATATTTCGTCAGGTCGAAGGGTACCTACACATATTTCGTCAGGTCGAAGGGTACCCACACATACTTAGTACGGTCGTAGGGTACCCACACATACTTCTTCCGGGCGCAGGGTACCCACACATACTTCGTGCGGTCGAAGGGTACCCACACATACTTCGTCCGGTCGCAGGGTACCCACAACTACTTCGTCCGGTCGCACTGTACCCACACATACTTCGTCCGGTCGAAGGGTACCCACACATACTTCGTCAGGTCGAAATGTACCCACACATACTTCGTCAAATCGAAGGGTACCCACAAATACTTTTTCCGGGCGCAGGGTACCGACACATACTTTTTCCGTGCGCAGGGTACACACACATACTTTTTCCGGGCGCAGGGTACCCACACATACTTCGTCCGGTCGCAGGGTACCCACACATACTTCGTCAGGTCGCAGGGTACCCACACATACTTCGTCAGGTCGAAGGGTACACACACATACTTCGTCAGGTCGAAGGGTACCCACACATACTTTTTCCGGGCGCAGGGTACCCACACATACTTTTTCCGGGCGCAGGGTACCCACACATACTTTTTCCGGGCGCAGGGTACCCACACATACTTTGTCCGGTCGTAGGGTACCCACACATACTTTTTCCGGGCGCAGGGTACCCACACATACTTTTTCCGGGCGCAGGGTACCCACACATACTTTTTCCGGGCGCAGGGTACCCACACATACTTCTTGAGGTCGCAGGGTACACACACATACTTCGTCCGGTCGCAGGGTACCCACACATACTTCGTCCGGTCGCAGGGTACCCACACATACTTCGTCCGGTCGCAGGGTACCCACACATACTTCGTCCGGTCGCAGGGTACCCACACATACTTTGTCAAGTCGCAAGGTACCCACACATACCTTTTCCGGGCTCAGGGTACCCACACATACCTTTTCCCGGCGCAGGGTACCCACACATACTTCGTCCGGTCGCAGGGTACCCACACATACATCGTCATGTCGCAGAGTACCCACACATACTTTGTTAGGTCGCATGGTATCCACACATACTTAGTCCGGTCGCAGGGTACCCACACATACTTCGTCAAGTCGCAAGGTACCCACACATACCTTTTCCGGGCTCAGGGTACCCACACATACCTTTTCCCGGCGCAGGGTACCCACACATACTTCGTCAGGTCGAAGGGTACCCACACATACTTCGTCAGGTCGAAGGGTACCCACACATACTTTTTCCGGGCGCAGGGTACCCACACATACTTTTTTCGAGCGCAGGGTACTCACAAATACTTTTTCCGGGCGCAGGGTACCAACACATACTTTGTCCGGTCATAGGGTACCCACACATACTTTTTCCGGGCGCAGGGTACCCACACATACTTTTTCCGAGCGCAGGGTACACACACATACTTTTTCCGGGCACAGGGTACCCACACATACTTATTGCGGTCGCAGGGTACCCACACATACTTCGTCCGGTCGCAGGGTACCCACACATACTTCGTTAGGTCGCAGGGTACCCACATATCACTCGTCCGGTCGCAGGGTACCCACACATACTTCGTCAAGTCGCAAGTTACCAACACATACCTTTTCCCGGCGCAGGGTACCCACAGATACCTTTTCCCGGCGCAGGGTACTCACACATACTTCGTCCGGTCGCAGGGTACTCACACATACATCGTCATGTCGCAGGGTACCCACACATACTTTGTTAGGTCGCAGGGTACCCACACATACTTAGTCCGGTCGCAGGGTACCCACACATACTTTGTCAAGTCGCAAGGTACCCACACATACCTTTTCCGGGCTCAGGGTACCCACACATACCTTTTCCCGGCGCAGGGTACCCACACATACCTATTCCCGGCGCAGGGTACCCACACATACTTCTTGCGGTCGCAGGGTACCCACACATACTTTGTCCAGTCGCAGGGTACCCACACATACTTCGTCCGGTCGAAGGGTACCCACACATACTTCGTCAGGTCGAAGGGTTCCCACACATACTTCGTGCGGTCGCAGGGTACCTACACATACTTCGTCAGGTCGCAGGGTACTTACACATACTTCGTCCGGTCGCAGGGTACCCACACATACTTCATCCGGTCGAAGGGTACCCACACATACTTTTTCCGGGCGCAGGGTACCCACACATACCTTTTCCGGGCGCAGGGTTCCTACACATACTTCGTGCGGTCGCAGGGTACCTACACATACTTCTCAGGTCGCAGGGTACCCACACATACTTCATCCGGTCGCAGGGTATCCACACATACTTCGTCCGGTTGTAGGGTACCCACAGATACTTCGTCCTCTCGCAGGGTACCCACAGATACTTCGTCCTGTCGCAGGGTACCCACACATACTTGTCAGGTCAAAGGGTACCCACACATACTTCGTCAAGGCGAAGGGTACCCACCCATACTTTTTCCGGCGCAGGGTACCCACACATACTTTTTCCGGGCGCAGGGTACCCACACATACCTTTTCCGGGTGCAGGGTTCCCACACATACTTCGTGCGGTCGCAGGGTACCTACACATACTTCGTCCGGTCGCAGGGTACCCACACATACTTCGTCCGGTCGAAGGGTACACACACATACGTCGTCAGGTCGAAGGGTACCCACACATACTTCGTCAGGTCGAAGGGTACCCACACATACTTCGTCAGGTCGAAGGGTACCCACACATACTTTTTCCGGGCGCAGGGTACCCACACATACTTTTTCCGGGCGCAGGGCACCCACACATACTTCGTCCGGTTGAAGGGTACCCACACATACTTCGTCAGGTCGAAGGGTTCCCACACATACTTCGTGCGGTCGCAGGGTACCTACACATACTTCGTCAGGTCGCAGGGTACTTACACATACTTCGTCCGATCGCAGGGTACCCACACATACTTCATCCGGTCGAAGGGTACCCACACATACTTTTTCCGGGCGCAGGGTACCCACACATACCTTTTCCGGGCGCAGGGTTCCCACACATACTTCGTGCGGTCGCAGGGTACCTACACATACTTCTCAGGTCGCAGGGTACCCACACATACTTCGTCCGGTCGCAGGGTACCCACACATACTTCGTCAGGTCGAAGGGTACCCACACATACTTCGTCAGGTCAAAGGGTACCCATACATAGGAGATAATGTATGGGATGAGGGCATCATGACAACGGAACAAATACGACCCTACCTGAACACTTCTCAAAAAAAGAGGAGGTAATGCATGGGATGGGGGCATCATGACAACGGAACCGATACTACCCTACTTCTACACTTCTCAAAAAAGGAGGAGATAATGCATGGGATGAGGGCATCATGACAACGGAACCGATACGACCCTACCTCAACACTTCTCAAAAAAGGAGGAGGTAATGCATGGGAATAGTGCATCATGACAACGGAACCGATACGACCCTACCTCTACACTTCTCAAAAAAGGAGGAGGTAATGCATGGGATGAGTGCATCATGACAACGGAACCGATACGACCCTACCTCAACACTTCTCAAAAAAGGAGGAGATAATGCATGGGATGAGGGCATTATGACTACGCAACCGATACGACCCTACCTCAACACTTCTCAAAAAAGGAGGAGATAATGCATGGGATGAGTGCATCATGACAACGGAACCGATACTACCCTACCTCAACACTCTCAAAAAAGGAGGAGGTAATGCTCACACCGGCGAATACCGTAACCCCCCCATCCCCAATTTGGCCTGTAAGGAGGAGGTAATTCCTATCATGATAACAGAACGGCCACAGGGAGGGAGGGGGGATATTAGCGTCTATTAATAATTAAGAAAGAAAGTGTGAGAGGGAAAAATGACAGAAAGGAAAACTGCCACTCTCTGACGTTATGATGACCTGATATAACCGGACACAATTTAGGTCAAGACCGGGTACATCCGGCAAGGGATTATGGGACAGGTGCGGATGTGATTGAGCAACCCTTGTTTCACTACACACTCTTAACGTAGGATTCCTATGTTGTTATTGATGCATCCGGACAGAAGTTATTGGATGATCTGATAGAACCGGACACAATTTAGGGCAAGACCGGGTACATCCGGCAAGGGATTATGGGATGTTTACAGTGACTCTGCATTTTTATCGGATTAGTACATAAATACATTAGATTATTTCGAATTTAGTACATAATAACGTTGAAAAAGTCGTGTAAAATACGAAAAAACTGCTACCTTTTGTCGGAAAGTGGTCCGGTTGACTGTTAGCGAGTGAATCGTTATTTGCAATTTTGAGATATTATGATCCCAGGATATGTACGGTGCTGAAGATATACACTTTTTGACATGTCGCCGCTTAGTTTTTGAGGAGAAGCTTCACATACAGACATACATACATACAGACAACTGCCCTTTATATAAGAGAGAAGATAATAAAATGCACTTAGTAACTTTAACACTTTACTGTACTTCTACGGTATCACCGATCAACAGAAGTGTGTTTGTAACTGTCATCAGGAGGAAAGGGGAGTACCTTCTCATGTGACCATGCATTCCACACGATTGTTATATATAATATTAGTTTGTAATTATTTATTAACTAATATAACCTTAACTTAAGCATATATTTCACTAGATATAACCTTCAACTTAAACAATGAAACATACAAGACTTAAAGAAAACCAAACAATATCCCATTAAATATCTGCCTAAACTTCTCAAAGAAATGCCACAAGCATAAATGCATTCAAGCAATACAGAAATAATACGAAACAACTATAATAAACAGCGGATATGATGACAAATTAATATTTTATTAATAATAATAATAATAATAATAATAATAATAATAATAATAATAATAATAATAATAATAATAATAATAATAATAATAATAATAATAATAATAATAATAATAACATAGATCAAAAGTTTGTGAAGGAGATAAAAAGCAGAAAAAAGAGCATATCCATGGCATGGATTGACTACAAAAAAGCCTACGACAGAATCCCTCAAGCATTGATAATTGAATGCTTAAAGATGTACAAGATATCCAACAAAATTATGAATCTTATTAAGAAAGTAATGGAAATATGAAGACTGCAACTGATAGCTGGAGGACAACACTTGACTGAGATAAGAATGTAGAGAGGCATCTTCCAAAGAAAACTTTATTATAACCATAATGCCACTCAACAACATACTCAGAAAATGTGATGCCGGATACAAGTTTACAGACAGAAAACAGAATAAACCACCTCATGTATATGGATGATCTGAACCTATTTGCAAAAAGTAACTGGAAAATCTCATAAACATGACGAGAATCTTCAGGCAGAACATCCAAATGGAATTCGGAATGGAAATGTATGCATTACTAGAGATGAAAAGGGGAAAACTGGAGACATCAGGGAAGACATGGAACTGCCCAACCAAGAGCAGATTAGGGTGCTTCGTGATCATAAATATAAATATTTGGGGTGTCTGGAAGCAGACCCAATCAAATCAACAGAAATGAAATAGAAGAGTGGAAAAGCATATCTGAGAAGAACAATAAAGCTCTTAGAAACTAAATTATATCATAGAAAAGAAATATAGTAAAAGGAATAAACACATGGTCAGTTCCCTAATAAGATACTCTGAACCAGAGAACTGTAAAGAATATGGAACATGAAAAAAATAAATATGATACCATTAATCGTAGGAGTGCTAGGGACAGTCCCGAAAAACCTGGAAAGAAGACTTATTATATTTATTGTATTATTATTATCATCATTATTATTATTAATAATATTTACATATGTGTTTTCCTATAACAACTGTGTTTTAATGATGAATAGTGCTGATGGTTTGTTCGACTTCTATTTTTGATGTCATGGAATTGGTGCAGAAGAAGGACATATTGGGATTAATAAAAAATATTTCATCTTAGAAACGATCGTACACAAACAGATTTCGTTGTATGTTGAATTCATGGAAGGGATATGAATAATATCTTATTAATTTATTAATTTACTATATATATATAACAATATTTTTTAATAAATAAATATTAATTATTATTTTTTTAACCTACAGACACTAGTGTTTCTTGCTTATGCAGTCATCAGTGTGGGAAATGACAATTATTGCTGATCGAAGGATTCAAACCCAGTCACAAAGTCATCCTTGACTTTGCAGCCCTGCATTCTTCCCCTCGGTCACCGTACAAATAATTATATATATATATATATATATATATATATATATTATATATATATATATATATATATATATATATGTTTCATGTTCACTAACAATCGCTGATTTGGCTAATATAACCGTACCGCCAGTCGAACGACTTGAACCATGAACCCAAATAATCCCAATCCAACATCCTTAACCACTCGGCCACAGTGACAGAGATATTTTTTAAGTTAAAAAAAAATTCTATATTTTATTTACAAATATAATAAGTCTCAGAAAGTGTTCGATCTGCCAAGGGAGAGAACTTTCCCAATATTGCTTAATTAGAAACTTTTCATTTTTCTCTTAAAGAGTTTGACTTGAATGGAGCATTAATGATATTTTTTTTTTTATAAATAATTATTTATTATGCACAGGCATATATGTTTCATGTTCACTAACATTCATCAGTGTGGCTAATATAACTGTACCGCCGGTTGAACAATTTGAACCCCTACACCTCCGTCAAAGATGACGAAAAATTATGCTTCCTCAGTGTTTGCACTCACTATTTATCTAGATATATTACTAAAATATTAATATGGAATCATAGAATTACGTCAGTAATTTAATTTCCCATATATAAATTATTATCATCATTTCTGATGACCGATGACCTAAAGAAAGAAACACCAACCTTTGACTTTTTATCATAGAGTGAGGATTTTTTTTAAAGGCTACTTATAATGGAATCTTCTTCATCTTTATCACTTAGGAAGTGAAACAATCGAAATAGTAGTAAGCGTAAAGCAACAGACGCTACAATCACCAATAAAAACAATTACATAAAAAACATATATATATATATATATATATATATATATATATATATATATATATATATATATATATATATATATATATGTATCTTGGCAGCATCTTTTCTTTTATACAAGTATCATTAAAAATAACGGACATCTTGTGTCTGGTTATTTTTTCTAAGATCCTTTCCGTTTTTCTGATTAGGTTCTTAGTTTCAGACGGAAACTGGCTGATAAAATTGCCATAGCTTCCCAAAGCGCTTTCGGACCCTTCCAGGTCCATCGTCAGTGGAGCAATGTTAACCAGGCATAGACCTAGGAGTGAATATATATTCTATTTAGGCGGGAAAATAAAGGACTGTGTTTTATGTAAATTTATATTTATAGGCATTTGAGTATATTAGTACTAATAGTATAGTTAATCTTGTTAATAGCTGTTTTTTCTGTTTTAATGTATAGGGCTTCGAGTATGTGGAGTTCAAGTGTATTAGTATTTTGTGCGATGACTTTTGTGTTATCTACTAGAAGTTTACAGATATGCGAACGGGGGCAGGAATGCTTTTTATAGAGGTGCTGGGTTATGGCGGAGTCGTTAGATAAATGCATAGTCAATCTTCTGGATAGCGTCGTAACAGTCGACCCCCATTAAAACAAAAAAAACAGCTATTAACAAGATTAACTATACATGGTAATTTCACATAAACAGGGCACTTTTGGGGGCCGAAATATTCTTCTCTATTAAATGTGGCAATTTTGTCATTTATGCATCTTTCAATGGTGTCTAATGGATAGCCATTAGAAGATAGGATTTCAGTTATTTTGCTAAGTTCTGCATCTAATTTGGAATTAGAGCAGATCACCAACGCTCGAGGCACTAGGGTTTTTATCAGATTTATTTTCCTGATTTTCGGGGAGATTGAGTCCCAGCTTATATATTGGCCTGAGAATGTGGGCTTTCTATATACACTGGTTACAAAGCATTCATTAGTTCTTTCAACCAACACGTCCAAGAATGGCAACAAGTTATTATTCTCTCCCTCCATTGTAAACCCAAGTGCCGGGTGAAGTAAATTTAGCTGCCGAAGAAAATCATTTGCATCTATGTGGGATTTGAATGTGGCAAAAGTGTCATCCACATAGCGAAAATAACAAAGAGGCTTCGGCAACCGTTGGAACAAAAGCTGTTCCTGAAACCCGACAAAAATGTTAGCCAACACCGGACCCAAAAGAATTGCCCATTGCTACCCGATCAATTTGGCGATACATATCCCCGTTGAAACTAAATTCAACCGATTTAGTCGCCAAATCCATAAGTTCAAAAAGTATTTTTTCTGGAAATGGCGGCTTAGTTAGGGAACTACGATAAAGACTATCGGCACAAATCCTGACAGTCTCATCGAGAGGCCCATTAGTAAATAGACTGGATATATCAAAAGAGCATAGGTTCTATTTATCTTCCTCTCACAAGGTAAGAGGTGACACAAGGTCGGGAAAGTGGAAAAGAACCAGCGCTTGAGAATTTGAGCAATCTGGCTGTTTAAAAATTGCCTGGGCAGCCCCGTCGGCATTCCCCGGTAGGGGCGCCTCAGACAGTAAGCAATAAACTTACTCCTCCCCAAAGAGGGGAGGCGAAGCCTGGGAGGGTGCACCTCCTAGAACTGCACATGACCGACAACCCCCAATAGACCGGCGTAAATCCAGACCCAAAGGCCCAGACGATACCGGTTTATTAGGCGGGGTGAATCTATCAAAAGAGCATAGGTATTCCGTGTCAGAAGCACACTTAAGCTCACGAATAAAGCACACTTAAGCTAACGAATAAATAACACTTAAGCTCACGAATAAATCACATGTAAGCTCACGAATAAAGCACACTTAAGCTCACGTATAAATCACACTTAAGCTCACGAATAAAGCACACTTAAGCTCACGAATAAATCACACTTAAGCTCACGAATAAAACACACTTAAGCTCACGAATAAAGCACACTTAAGCTCACGAATAAATCACACTTAAGCTCACGAATAAAACACACTTAAGCTCACGAATAAATCACACTTAAGCTCACGAATAAAGCACACTTAAGCTCACGAATAAATCACACTTAAGTTCACGAATAAATCACACTTAAGCTCACGAATAAAGCACACTTAAGCTCACGAATAAAACACACTTAATCTCACGAATAAAACACACTTAAGCTCACGAATAAAACACACTTAAGCTCACGAATGAAACACACTTAAGCTCGCGAATAAATCACACTTAAGCTCAAGAATAAAACACACTTAAGCTCACGAATAAAACACACTTAAGCTCCCGAATAAAACAAACTTAAGCTCACGAATAAAACAAAGCTAAGCGCACGAATAAATCACACTTAAGCTCACGAATAAATCACACTTAATCTCACGAATAAAACACACTTAAGCTCACGAATAAAACACACTTAATCTCACGAATAAAACACACTTAAGCTCACGAATAAATCACACTTAAGCTCACGAATAAAACACACTTAAGCTCACGAATAAATCACACTTAAGCTCACGAATATAACACACTTAAGCTCACGAATAAAACAAACTTAAGCTCACGAATAAAACACACTTAAGCTCACGAATAAAACACACTTAAGCTCACGAATAAAACAAACTTAAGCTCACGAATAAAACACACTTAAGCTCACGAATAAAGCACACTTAAGCTAACGAATAAATCACACTTAAGCTCACGAATAAAACACACTTAAGCTTACGAATAAATCACACTTAAGCTCACGAATAAATCACACTTAAGCTCACGAATATAACACACTTAAGCTCGCGAATAAATCACACTTAATCTCACAAAAAAAGCACACTTAAGCTCACGAATAAATCACACTTAAGCTCACGAATAAATCACACTTAAGCTCACGAATAAATCACACTTAAGCTCACGAATAAATCACACTTAAGCTCACAAATAAATAACACTTAAGCTCACGAATAAAGCACACTTAAGCTCACGAATAAATCACACTTAAGCTCACGAATAAATCACACTTAAGCTCACGAATAAAGCACACTTAAGCTCACGTATAAATCACACTTAAGCTCACGAATAAAGCACACTTAAGCTCACGAATAAAGCACCCTTAAGCTCACGAAAAAAACACACTTAATCTCACGAATAAAACACACTTAAGCTCACGAATAAAACACACTTAAGCTCACGAATAAAACACACTTAAGCTCGCGAATAAATCACACTTAAGCTCACGAATAAAACACACTTAAGCTCACGAATAAAACACACTTATACTCACGAATAAAACAAACTTAAGCTCACGAAAAAAACACACTTAAGCTCACGAATAAATCACACTTAATCTCACGAATAAAACACACTTAAGCTCACGAATAAAACACACTTAAGCTCACGAATAAAACACACTTAAGCTCACGAATAAAACACACTTAATCTCACGAATAAAACACACTTAAGCTCACGAATAAATCACACTTAAGCTCACGAATAAAACACACTTAAGCTCACGAATAAATCACACTTAATCTCACGAATAACACACACTTAAGCTCACGAATAAAACACACTTAAGCTCACGAATAAAACACACTTAAGCTCACGAATAAAACACACTTAAGCTCACGAATAAAATAAACTTAAGCTCACGAATAAAACACACTTAAGCTCACGAATAAAGCACACTTAAGCTCACGAATAAATCACACTTAAGCCCACGAATAAAACACACTTAAGCTCACGAATAAATCACACTTAAGCTCACGAATAAATCACACTTAAGCTCACGAATAAAACACACTTAAGCTCACGAATAAAACACACTTAAGCTCACGAATAAAACACACTTAAGCTCACGAATAAAACACACTTAACCTCACGAATAAAACACACTTAAGCTCACGAATAAAGCACACTTAAGCTCACGAATAAATCACACTTAAGCTCACGAATAAAACACACTTAAGCTCACGAATAAATCACACTTAAGCTCACGAATAAATCACACTTAAGCTCACGAATAAAACACACTTAAGCTCACAAAAAAAGCACACTTAAGCTCACGAATAAATCACACTTAAGCTCACGAATAAATAACACTTAAGCTCACGAATAAAACACACTTAAGCTCACGAATAAATAACACTTAAGCTCACGAATAAAACACACTTAAGCTCACGAATAAATCACACTTAAGCTCACGAATAAAACACACTTAATCTCACTAATAAAACACACTGAAGCTCACGAATAAAACACACTTAAGCTCACGAATAAAACACACTTAAGCTCACGAATAAAACACACTTAATCTCACGAATAAAACACACTTAAGCTCACGAATAAATCACACTTAAGCTCACGAATAAAACACACTTAAGCTCACGAATAAATCACACTTTAGCTCACGAATAAAACACACTTAAGCTCACGAATAAAACACACTTAAGCTCACGAATAAAACACACTTAAGCTCACGAATAAAACAAACTTAAGCTCACGAATAAAGCACACTTAAGCTCACGAATAAATCACACTTAAGCTCACGAATAAAACACACTTAAGCTCACGAATAAATCACACTTAAGCTCACGAATAAAGCACACTTAAGCTCACGAATAAATCACACTTAAGTTCACGAATAAATCACACTTAAGCTCACGAATAAAGCACACTTAAGCTCACGAATAAAACACACTTAATCTCACGAATAAAACACACTTAAGCTCACGAATAAAACACACTTAAGCTCACGAATGAAACACACTTAAGCTCGCGAATAAATCACACTTAAGCTCACGAATAAAACACACTTAAGCTCACGAATAAAACACACTTAAGCTCCCGAATAAAACAAACTTAAGCTCACGAATAAAACAAAGCTAAGCGCACGAATAAATCACACTTAAGCTCACGAATAAATCACACTTAATCTCACGAATAAAACACACTTAAGCTCACGAATAAAACACACTTAATCTCACGAATAAAACACACTTAAGCTCACGAATAAATCACACTTAAGCTCACGAATAAAACACACTTAAGCTCACGAATAAATCACACTTAAGCTCACGAATATAACACACTTAAGCTCACGAATAAAACAAACTTAAGCTCACGAATAAAACACACTTAAGCTCACGAATAAAACACACTTAAGCTCACGAATAAAACAAACTTAAGCTCACGAATAAAACACACTTAAGCTCACGAATAAAGCACACTTAAGCTAACGAATAAATCACACTTAAGCTCACGAATAAAACACACTTAAGCTTACGAATAAATCACACTTAAGCTCACGAATAAATCACACTTAAGCTCACGAATATAACACACTTAAGCTCGCGAATAAATCACACTTAATCTCACAAAAAAAGCACACTTAAGCTCACGAATAAATCACACTTAAGCTCACGAATAAATCACACTTAAGCTCACGAATAAATCACACTTAAGCTCACGAATAAATCACACTTAAGCTCACAAATAAATAACACTTAAGCTCACGAATAAAGCACACTTAAGCTCACGAATAAATCACACTTAAGCTCACGAATAAATCACACTTAAGCTCACGAATAAAGCACACTTAAGCTCACGTATAAATCACACTTAAGCTCACGAATAAAGCACACTTAAGCTCACGAATAAAGCACCCTTAAGCTCACGAAAAAAACACACTTAATCTCACGAATAAAACACACTTAAGCTCACGAATAAAACACACTTAAGCTCACGAATAAAACACACTTAAGCTCGCGAATAAATCACACTTAAGCTCACGAATAAAACACACTTAAGCTCACGAATAAAACACACTTATACTCACGAATAAAACAAACTTAAGCTCACGAAAAAAACACACTTAAGCTCACGAATAAATCACACTTAAGCTCACGAATAAATCACACTTAATCTCACGAATAAAACACACTTAAGCTCACGAATAAAACACACTTAAGCTCACGAATAAAACACACTTAAGCTCACGAATAAAACACACTTAATCTCACGAATAAAACACACTTAAGCTCACGAATAAATCACACTTAAGCTCACGAATAAAACACACTTAAGCTCACGAATAAATCACACTTAATCTCACGAATAACACACACTTAAGCTCACGAATAAAACACACTTAAGCTCACGAATAAAACACACTTAAGCTCACGAATAAAACACACTTAAGCTCACGAATAAAATAAACTTAAGCTCACGAATAAAACACACTTAAGCTCACGAATAAAGCACACTTAAGCTCACGAATAAATCACACTTAAGCCCACGAATAAAACACACTTAAGCTCACGAATAAATCACACTTAAGCTCACGAATAAATCACACTTAAGCTCACGAATAAAACACACTTAAGCTCACGAATAAAACACACTTAAGCTCACGAATAAAACACACTTAAGCTCACGAATAAAACACACTTAACCTCACGAATAAAACACACTTAAGCTCACGAATAAAGCACACTTAAGCTCACGAATAAATCACACTTAAGCTCACGAATAAAACACACTTAAGCTCACGAATAAATCACACTTAAGCTCACGAATAAATCACACTTAAGCTCACGAATAAAACACACTTAAGCTCACAAAAAAAGCACACTTAAGCTCACGAATAAATCACACTTAAGCTCACGAATAAATAACACTTAAGCTCACGAATAAAACACACTTAAGCTCACGAATAAATCACACTTAAGCTCACGAATTAAACACACTTAAGCTCACGAATAAATCACACTTAAGCTCACGAATAAAACACACTTAATCTCACTAATAAAACACACTGAAGCTCACGAATAAAACACACTTAAGCTCACGAATAAAACACACTTAAGCTCACGAATAAAACACACTTAATCTCACGAATAAAACACACTTAAGCTCACGAATAAATCACACTTAAGCTCACGAATAAAACACACTTAAGCTCACGAATAAATCACACTTTAGCTCACGAATAAAACACACTTAAGCTCACGAATAAAACACACTTAAGCTCACGAATAAAACACACTTAAGCTCACGAATAAAACAAACTTAAGCTCACGAATAAAACACACTTAAGCTCACGAATAAAGCACACTTAAGCTCACGAATAAATCACACTTAAGCTCACGAATAAAACACACTTAAGCTCACGAATAAATCACACTTAAGCTCACGAATAAATCACACTTAAGCTCACGAATAAAACACACTTAAGCTCACGAATAAAACACACTTAAGCTCACGAATAAAGCACACATAAGCTCACGAATAAAACACACTTAAGCTCACGAATAAAACACACTTAAGCTCACGAATAAAACACATTAAGCTCACGAATAAAACACACATAAGCTCGCAAATAAATCACACTTAAGCTCACGAATAAAACACACTTAAGATCACGAATAAATCACACTTAAGCTCACGAATAAATCACACTTAATCTCACGAATAAAACACACTTAAGCTCACGAATAAATCACACTTAATCTCACGAATAAAACAGACTTAAGCTCACGAATAAATCACACTTAAGCTCACGAATAAAACACACTTAAGCTCACGAATAAAACACACTTAAGCTCACGAATAAAACACACTTAAGCTCACGAATAAAACACACTTAAGCTCACGAATAAAACAAACTTAAGCTAACGAATAACACACACTTAAGCTCACGAATAAAACACACTTAAGCTCACGAATAAATCACACTTAAGCTCACGAATAAAACACACTTAAGCTCACGAATAAATCACACTTACGCTCACGAATAAATCACACTTAAGCTCACGAATATAACACACTTAATCTCGCGAATAAATCACACTTAAGCTCACAAAAAAGCACACTTAAGCTCACGAATAAATCACACTTAAGCTCACGAATAAATCACACTAAAGCTCACGAATAAATCACACTTAAGCTCACGAATAAATCACACTTAAGCTCACGAATAAAGCACACTTAATCTCACGAATAAATCACACTTAAGCTCACGAATAAATCACACTTAAGCTCACGAATAAATCACACTTAAGCTCACGAATAAATCACACTCAAGCTCACGAATAAAACACACTTAAGCTCACGAATAAATCACACTTAAGCTCACAAATAAATCACACTTAAGCTCACGAATAAAGCACACTTAAGCTCACGAATAAATAACACTTAAGCTCACGAATAAAACACACTTAAGCTCCCGAATAAAACACACTTAAGCTCACGAATAAAACACACTTAAGCACGCGAATAAATCACACTTAAGCTCACGAATAAAACACACTTAAGCTCACGAATAAAACACACTTCAGCTCACGAATAAAACAAACTTAAGCTCACGAATAACAGACACTTAAGCTCACGAATACATCACACTTAAGCTCACGAATAAAACACACTTAAGCTCACGAATAAATCACACTTAAGCTCACGAATAAAGCACACTTAAGCTCACGCATAAAACACACTTAATCTTACGAATAAAACACACTTAAGCTCACGAATAAAACACACTTAAGCTCACGAAAAAATCACACTTAAGCTCACGAATAAAACACACTTAAGCTCACGAATAAAACACACTTAAGCTCACGAATAAAACACACTTAAGCTCACGAATAAAACAAACTTAAGCTCACGAATAAAACACACTTAAGCTCACGAATAAAGCACACTTAAGCTCACGAATAAATCACACTTAAGCTCACGAATAAAACACACTTAAGCTCACGAATAAATCACACTTAAGCTCACGAATAAATCACACTTAAGCTCACGAATAAAACACACTTAAGCTCACGAATAAAACACACTTAAGCTCACGAATAAAGCACACATAAGCTCACGAATAAAACACACTTAAGCTCACGAATAAAACACACTTAAGCTCACGAATAAAACACATTAAGCTCACGAATAAAACACACATAAGCTCGCAAATAAATCACACTTAAGCTCACGAATAAAACACACTTAAGATCACGAATAAATCACACTTAAGCTCACGAATAAATCACACTTAATCTCACGAATAAAACACACTTAAGCTCACGAATAAATCACACTTAATCTCACGAATAAAACAGACTTAAGCTCACGAATAAATCACACTTAAGCTCACGAATAAAACACACTTAAGCTCACGAATAAAACACACTTAAGCTCACGAATAAAACACACTTAAGCTCACGAATAAAACACACTTAAGCTCACGAATAAAACAAACTTAAGCTAACGAATAACACACACTTAAGCTCACGAATAAAACACACTTAAGCTCACGAATAAATCACACTTAAGCTCACGAATAAAACACACTTAAGCTCACGAATAAATCACACTTACGCTCACGAATAAATCACACTTAAGCTCACGAATATAACACACTTAATCTCGCGAATAAATCACACTTAAGCTCACAAAAAAGCACACTTAAGCTCACGAATAAATCACACTTAAGCTCACGAATAAATCACACTAAAGCTCACGAATAAATCACACTTAAGCTCACGAATAAATCACACTTAAGCTCACGAATAAAGCACACTTAATCTCACGAATAAATCACACTTAAGCTCACGAATAAATCACACTTAAGCTCACGAATAAATCACACTTAAGCTCACGAATAAATCACACTCAAGCTCACGAATAAAACACACTTAAGCTCACGAATAAATCACACTTAAGCTCACAAATAAATCACACTTAAGCTCACGAATAAAGCACACTTAAGCTCACGAATAAATAACACTTAAGCTCACGAATAAAACACACTTAAGCTCCCGAATAAAACACACTTAAGCTCACGAATAAAACACACTTAAGCACGCGAATAAATCACACTTAAGCTCACGAATAAAACACACTTAAGCTCACGAATAAAACACACTTCAGCTCACGAATAAAACAAACTTAAGCTCACGAATAACAGACACTTAAGCTCACGAATACATCACACTTAAGCTCACGAATAAAACACACTTAAGCTCACGAATAAATCACACTTAAGCTCACGAATAAAGCACACTTAAGCTCACGCATAAAACACACTTAATCTTACGAATAAAACACACTTAAGCTCACGAAAAAATCACACTTAAGCTCACGAATAAATCACACTTAAGCTCACGAATATAACACACTTAAGCTCGCCAATAAATCACACTTAAGCTTACAAAAAAGCACACTTAAGCTCACGAATAAATCACACTTAAGCTCACGAATAAAACACACTTAAGCTCACGAATAAAGCACACTTAAGCTCACGAATAAAGCACACTTAAGCTCACGAATAAATCACACTTAAGCTCACGAATAAATCACACTTAAGCTCACGAATAAAGCACACTTAAGCTCACGAATAAATCACACTTAAGCTCACGAATAAAACACACTTAAGCTCACGAATAAAACACACTTAAGCTCACGAATAAAACACACTTAATCACGCGAATAAATCACACTTAAGCTCACGAATAAAACACACTTAAGCTCACGAATAAAACACACTTAAGCTCACGAATAAAACAAACTTTAGCTCACGAATAAAACACACTTAAGCTCACGAATACATCACACTTAAGCTCACGAATAAAACACACTTAAGCTCACGAATAAAACAAACTTAAGCTCACGAATAAAACACACTTAAGCTCACGAATACATCACACTTAAGCTCACGAATAAATCACACTTAATCTCACGAATAAAACACACTTAAGCTCACGAATAAAACACACTTAAGCTCACGAATAAAACACACTTAAGCTCACGAATAAAACACACTTAATCTCACGAATAAAACACACTTAAGCTCACAAATAAAACACACTTAAGCTCACGAATAAAGAACACTTAAGATCACGAATAAATCACACTTAAGGTCACGAATAAATCACACTTAAGCTCACGAATAAATCACACTTAAGCTCACGAATAAATCACACTTAAGCTCACGAATAAAACACACTTACGCTCACAAAAAAAACACACTTAAGCTAACGAATAAATCACACTTAAGCTCACGAATTAATCACACTTAAGCTCACGAATAAAGCACACTTAAGCTCACGAATAAAGCACACTTAAGCTCACGAATAAATCACACTTAAGCTCACGAATAATTCACACTTAAGCTCACGAATAAAGCACACTTAAGCTCACGAATAAATCACACTTAAGCTCACGAATAAAGCACACTTAACCTCACGAATAAATCACACTTAAGCTCACGAATAAAGCACACTTAAGCTCACGAATAAATCACACTTAAGCTCACGAATAAAACACACTTAAGCTCACGAATAAATCACACTTAAGCTCACGAATAAATCACACTTAAGCTCACGAATAAAACACACTTAAGCTCGCGAATAAATCACACTTAAGCTCACGAATAAAACACACATAAGCTCACGAATAAAACACACTTAAGCTTACGAATAAAACAAACTTAAGCTCACGAATAAAACACACTTAAGCTCACGAATAAATCACACTAAAGCTCACGATTAAGTCACACTGTATCTCACGAATAAAACACACTTAAGCTCACGAATAACACACACTTAAGCTCACGAATAAATCACACTTAAGCTCACGAATAAAGCACACTTAAGCTCACGAATAAAACACACTTAAGCTCACGAATAAATCACACTTAAGCTCACGAATAAATCACACTTAAGCTCACGAATGAAACACACTACAGCTCGCGAATAAATCACACGTAAGCTCACGAATAAAACACACTTAAGCTCACGAATAAAACACACTTAAGCTCACGAATAAAACACACTTAAGCTCACGAATAAAACACACTTAAGCTCACTAATAAAGCACACTTAGGCTCACGAATAAAGCACACTTAAGCTCACGAATAAAACACACTTAAGCTCACGAATAAATCACACTTAAGCTAACGAATAAATCACACTTAAGCTCACGAACGAAACACACTTAAGCTCGCGAATAAATCACACTTAAGCTCAGGAATAAATCACACTTAATCTCACGAATAAAACACACTTAAGCTCACGAATAAAACACACTTAAGCTCACGAATAAAACACACTTCAGCTCACGAATAAAACACACTTAAGCTCACGAATAAATCACACTTAAGCTCACGAATAAATCACACTTAAGCTCACGAATAAAGCACACTTAAGCTCACGAATAAATCACACTTAAGCTCACCCATAAATCACACTTAAGCTCACGAATAAAGCACACTTAAGCTCACGAATAAATCACACTTGATCTCACGAATAAAACACACTTAAGCTCACGAATAAAACACACTTAATCTCACGAATAAAACACACTTCAGCTCACGAATAAATCACACTTAAGCTCACGAATAAAACACACTTAAGCTCACGAATAAAACACACTAAAGCTCACGAATAAAACACACTTAAGCTCACGAATAAAACACACTTAAGCTCACGAATAAAACAAAATTAAGCTCACGAATAAAACACACTTAAGCTCACGAATAAAGCACACTTAAGCTCACGAATAAATCACACTTAAGCTCACGAATAAAACACACTTAAGCTCACGAATAAAGCACACTTAAGCTCACGAATAAATCACACTTAAGCTCACGAATATAACACACTTAAGCTCGCGAATAAATCACACTTAAGCTTACAAAAAAGCACACTTAAGCTCACGAATAAATAACACTTAAGCTCACGAATAAAACACACTTAAGCTCACGAATAAAGCACACTTAAGCTCACGAATAAAGCACACTTAAGCTCACGAATAAATCACACTTAAGCTCACGAATAAATCACACTTAAGCTCACGAATAAAGCACACTTAAGCTCACGAATAAATCACACTTAAGCTCACGAATAAAACACACTTAAGCTCACGAATAAAACACACTTAAGCTCACGAATAAAACACACTTAATCACGCGAATAAATCACACTTAAGCTCACGAATAAAACACACTTAAGCTCACGAATAAAACACACTTAAGCTCACGAATAAAACAAACTTTAGCTCACGAATAAAACACACTTAAGCTCACGAATACATCACACTTAAGCTCACGAATAAAACACACTTAAGCTCACGAATAAAACAAACTTAAGCTCACGAATAAAACACACTTAAGCTCACGAATACATCACACTTAAGCTCACGAATAAATCACACTTAATCTCACGAATAAAACACACTTAAGCTCACGAATAAAACACACTTAAGCTCACGAATAAAACACACTTAAGCTCACGAATAAAACACACTTAATCTCACGAATAAAACACACTTAAGCTCACAAATAAAACACACTTAAGCTCACGAATAAAGAACACTTAAGATCACGAATAAATCACACTTAAGGTCACGAATAAATCACACTTAAGCTCACGAATAAATCACACTTAAGCTCACGAATAAATCACACTTAAGCTCACGAATAAAACACACTTACGCTCACAAAAAAAACACACTTAAGCTAACGAATAAATCACACTTAAGCTCACGAATTAATCACACTTAAGCTCACGAATAAAGCACACTTAAGCTCACGAATAAAGCACACTTAAGCTCACGAATAAATCACACTTAAGCTCACGAATAATTCACACTTAAGCTCACGAATAAAGCACACTTAAGCTCACGAATAAATCACACTTAAGCTCACGAATAAAGCACACTTAACCTCACGAATAAATCACACTTAAGCTCACGAATAAAGCACACTTAAGCTCACGAATAAATCACACTTAAGCTCACGAATAAAACACACTTAAGCTCACGAATAAATCACACTTAAGCTCACGAATAAATCACACTTAAGCTCACGAATAAAACACACTTAAGCTCACTAATAAAGCACACTTAGGCTCACGAATAAAGCACACTTAAGCTCACGAATAAAACACACTTAAGCTCACGAATAAATCACACTTAAGCTAACGAATAAATCACACTTAAGCTCACGAACGAAACACACTTAAGCTCGCGAATAAATCACACTTAAGCTCAGGAATAAATCACACTTAATCTCACGAATAAAACACACTTAAGCTCACGAATAAAACACACTTAAGCTCACGAATAAAACACACTTCAGCTCACGAATAAAACACACTTAAGCTCACGAATAAATCACACTTAAGCTCACGAATAAATCACACTTAAGCTCACGAATAAAGCACACTTAAGCTCACGAATAAATCACACTTAAGCTCACCCATAAATCACACTTAAGCTCACGAATAAAGCACACTTAAGCTCACGAATAAATCACACTTAAGCTCACGAATAAATCACACTTAAGCTCACGAATAAATCACACTTAAGCTCACGAATAAATCACACTAAAGCTCACGAATAAAGCACACTTAAGCTCACGAATAAAACACACTTAATCTCACGAATAAAACACACATAAGCTCACGAATAAAACACACTTAAGCTCACGAATAAAACACACTTAAGCACGCGAATAAATCACACTTAAGCTCACGAATAAAACACACTTCAGCTCACGAATAAAACACACTTAAGCTCACGAATAAAACAAACTTAAGCTCACGAATAAAACACACTTAAGCTTACGAATAAATCACACTTAAGCTCACGAATAAATCACACTTAATCTCACGAATAAAACACACTTAAGCTCACGAATAAAACACACTTAAGCTCACGAATAAAACACACTTAAGCTCACGAATAAAACACACTTAATCTCACGAATAAAGCACACTTAAGCTCACGAATAAATCACACTTAAGCTCACGAATAAAGCACACTTAAGCTCACGAATAAATCACACTTAAGCTAACGAATAAAACACACTTAAGCTCACGAATAAATCACACTTAAGCTCACGAATAAATCACACTTAAGCTCACGAATAAAACACACTTAAGTTCGCGAATAAATCACACTTAAGCTCACGAATAAATCACACTTAAGCTCACGAATAAAACACACTTAAGCTTACGAATAAAACAAACTTAAGCTCACGAATAAAACACACTTAAGCTCACGAATAAATCACACTTAAGCTCACGAATAAATCACACTTAATCTCACGAATAAAACACACTTAAGCTCACGAATAACACACACTTAAGCTCACGAATAAAACACACATAAGCTCACGAATAAAACACACTTAATCTCACGAATAAATCACACTTAAGCTCACGAATAAATCACACTTAAGCTCACGAATAAATCACACTTAAGCTCACGAATAAAGCACACTTAAGCTCACGAATAAATCACACTTAAGCTCACGAATAAATCACACTTAAGCTCACGAATAAAGCACACTTAAGCTCACGAATAAATCACACTTAAGCTCACGAATAAATCACACTTAAGCTCACGAATAAATCACACTTAAGCTCACGAATAAAGCACACTTAAGCTCACGAATAAAACACACTTAATCTCACGAATAAAACACACTTAAGCTCACGAATAAAACACACTTACACTCACGAATAAAACACACTTAAGCAAGCGAATAAATCACACTTAAGCTCACGAATAAAACACACTTAAGCTCACGAATAAAACAAACTTAAGCTCACGAATAAAACAAACTTAAGCTCACGAATAAAACACACTTAAGCTCACGAATAAATCACACTTAAGCTCACGAATAAATCACACTTAATCTCACGAATAAAACACACTTAAGCTCACGAATAAAACACACTTAAGCTCACGAATAAAACACACTTAATCTCACGAATAAAACACACTTAAGCTCACGAATAAATCACACTTAAGCTCACGAATAAAACACACTTAAGCTCACGAATAAATCACACTTAAGCTCACGAATAAATCACACTTATACTCACGAATAAAGCACACTTAAGCTCACGAATAAATCACACTTAAGCTCACGAATAAATCACACTTAAGCTCACGAATAAAGCACACTTAAGCTCACGAATAAAACACACTTAAGCTCACGAATAAATCACACTTAAGCTCACGAATAAATCACACTTAAGCTCACGAATGAAACACACTTAAGCTCGCGAATAAATCACACTTAAGCTCACGAATAAAACGCACTTAAGCTCACGAATAAAACACACTTAAGCTCACGAATAAAACACACTTCAGCTCACGAATAAAACACACTTAAGCTCACGAATAAATCACACTTAAGCTCACGAATAAATCACACTTAAGCTCACGAATAAAGCACACTTAAGCTCACGAATAAATCACACTTAAGCTCACCCATAAATCACACTTAAGCTCACGAATAAAGCACACTTAAGCTCACGAATAAATCACACTTAAGCTCACGAATAAATCACACTTAAGCTCACGAATAAATCACACTTAAGCTCACGAATAAATCACACTAAAGCTCACGAATAAAGCACACTTAAGCTCACGAATAAAACACACTTAATCTCACGAATAAAACACACATAAGCTCACGAATAAAACACACTTAAGCTCACGAATAAAACACACTTAAGCACGCGAATAAATCACACTTAAGCTCACGAATAAAACACACTTAAGCTTACGAATAAAACAAACTTAAGCTCACGAATAAAACACACTTAAGCTCACGAATAAATCACACTTAAGCTCACGAATAAATCACACTTAATCTCACGAATAAAACACACTTAAGCTCACGAATAACACACACTTAAGCTCACGAATAAAACACACATAAGCTCACGAATAAAACACACTTAATCTCACGAATAAATCACACTTAAGCTCACGAATAAATCACACTTAAGCTCACGAATAAATCACACTTAAGCTCACGAATAAAGCACACTTAAGCTCACGAATAAATCACACTTAAGCTCACGAATAAATCACACTTAAGCTCACGAATAAAGCACACTTAAGCTCACGAATAAATCACACTTAAGCTCACGAATAAATCACACTTAAGCTCACGAATAAATCACACTTAAGCTCACGAATAAAGCACACTTAAGCTCACGAATAAAACACACTTAATCTCACGAATAAAACACACTTAAGCTCACGAATAAAACACACTTACACTCACGAATAAAACACACTTAAGCAAGCGAATAAATCACACTTAAGCTCACGAATAAAACACACTTAAGCTCACGAATAAAACAAACTTAAGCTCACGAATAAAACAAACTTAAGCTCACGAATAAAACACACTTAAGCTCACGAATAAATCACACTTAAGCTCACGAATAAATCACACTTAATCTCACGAATAAAACACACTTAAGCTCACGAATAAAACACACTTAAGCTCACGAATAAAACACACTTAAGCTCACGAATAAAACACACTTAATCTCACGAATAAAACACACTTAAGCTCACGAATAAATCACACTTAAGCTCACGAATAAAACACACTTAAGCTCACGAATAAATCACACTTAAGCTCACGAATAAATCACACTTATACTCACGAATAAAGCACACTTAAGCTCACGAATAAATCACACTTAAGCTCACGAATAAATCACACTTAAGCTCACGAATAAAGCACACTTAAGCTCACGAATAAAACACACTTAAGCTCACGAATAAATCACACTTAAGCTCACGAATAAATCACACTTAAGCTCACGAATGAAACACACTTAAGCTCGCGAATAAATCACACTTAAGCTCACGAATAAAACGCACTTAAGCTCACGAATAAAACACACTTAAGCTCACGAATAAAACACACTTCAGCTCACGAATAAAACACACTTAAGCTCACGAATAAATCACACTTAAGCTCACGAATAAATCACACTTAAGCTCACGAATAAAGCACACTTAAGCTCACGAATAAATCACACTTAAGCTCACCCATAAATCACACTTAAGCTCACGAATAAAGCACACTTAAGCTCACGAATAAATCACACTTAAGCTCACGAATAAATCACACTTAAGCTCACGAATAAATCACACTTAAGCTCACGAATAAATCACACTAAAGCTCACGAATAAAGCACACTTAAGCTCACGAATAAAACACACTTAATCTCACGAATAAAACACACATAAGCTCACGAATAAAACACACTTAAGCTCACGAATAAAACACACTTAAGCACGCGAATAAATCACACTTAAGCTCACGAATAAAACACACTTCAGCTCACGAATAAAACACACTTAAGCTCACGAATAAAACAAACTTAAGCTCACGAATAAAACACACTTAAGCTTACGAATAAATCACACTTAAGCTCACGAATAAATCACACTTAATCTCACGAATAAAACACACTTAAGCTCACGAATAAAACACACTTAAGCTCACGAATAAAACACACTTAAGCTCACGAATAAAACACACTTAATCTCACGAATAAAGCACACTTAAGCTCACGAATAAATCACACTTAAGCTCACGAATAAAGCACACTTAAGCTCACGAATAAATCACACTTAAGCTAACGAATAAAACACACTTAAGCTCACGAATAAATCACACTTAAGCTCACGAATAAATCACACTTAAGCTCACGAATAAAACACACTTAAGTTCGCGAATAAATCACACTTAAGCTCACGAATAAATCACACTTAAGCTCACGAATAAAACACACTTAAGCTTACGAATAAAACAAACTTAAGCTCACGAATAAAACACACTTAAGCTCACGAATAAATCACACTTAAGCTCACGAATAAATCACACTTAATCTCACGAATAAAACACACTTAAGCTCACGAATAACACACACTTAAGCTCACGAATAAAACACACATAAGCTCACGAATAAAACACACTTAATCTCACGAATAAATCACACTTAAGCTCACGAATAAATCACACTTAAGCTCACGAATAAATCACACTTAAGCTCACGAATAAAGCACACTTAAGCTCACGAATAAATCACACTTAAGCTCACGAATAAATCACACTTAAGCTCACGAATAAAGCACACTTAAGCTCACGAATAAATCACACTTAAGCTCACGAATAAATCACACTTAAGCTCACGAATAAATCACACTTAAGCTCACGAATAAAGCACACTTAAGCTCACGAATAAAACACACTTAATCTCACGAATAAAACACACTTAAGCTCACGAATAAAACACACTTACACTCACGAATAAAACACACTTAAGCAAGCGAATAAATCACACTTAAGCTCACGAATAAAACACACTTAAGCTCACGAATAAAACAAACTTAAGCTCACGAATAAAACAAACTTAAGCTCACGAATAAAACACACTTAAGCTCACGAATAAATCACACTTAAGCTCACGAATAAATCACACTTAATCTCACGAATAAAACACACTTAAGCTCACGAATAAAACACACTTAAGCTCACGAATAAAACACACTTAAGCTCACGAATAAAACACACTTAATCTCACGAATAAAACACACTTAAGCTCACGAATAAATCACACTTAAGCTCACGAATAAAACACACTTAAGCTCACGAATAAATCACACTTAAGCTCACGAATAAATCACACTTATACTCACGAATAAAGCACACTTAAGCTCACGAATAAATCACACTTAAGCTCACGAATAAATCACACTTAAGCTCACGAATAAAGCACACTTAAGCTCACGAATAAAACACACTTAAGCTCACGAATAAATCACACTTAAGCTCACGAATAAATCACACTTAAGCTCACGAATGAAACACACTTAAGCTCACGAATAAAACACACTTAAGCTCACGAATAAAACACACTTCAGCTCACGAATAAAACACACTTAAGCTCACGAATAAATCACACTTAAGCTCACGAATAAATCACACTTAAGCTCACGAATAAAGCACACTTAAGCTCACGAATAAATCACACTTAAGCTCACCCATAAATCACACTTAAGCTCACGAATAAAGCACACTTAAGCTCACGAATAAATCACACTTAAGCTCACGAATAAATCACACTTAAGCTCACGAATAAATCACACTTAAGCTCACGAATAAATCACACTAAAGCTCACGAATAAAGCACACTTAAGCTCACGAATAAAACACACTTAATCTCACGAATAAAACACACATAAGCTCACGAATAAAACACACTTAAGCTCACGAATAAAACACACTTAAGCACGCGAATAAATCACACTTAAGCTCACGAATAAAACACACTTCAGCTCACGAATAAAACACACTTAAGCTCACGAATAAAACAAACTTAAGCTCACGAATAAAACACACTTAAGCTTACGAATAAATCACACTTAAGCTCACGAATAAATCACACTTAATCTCACGAATAAAACACACTTAAGCTCACGAATAAAACACACTTAAGCTCACGAATAAAACACACTTAAGCTCACGAATAAAACACACTTAATCTCACGAATAAAGCACACTTAAGCTCACGAATAAATCACACTTAAGCTCACGAATAAAGCACACTTAAGCTCACGAATAAATCACACTTAAGCTAACGAATAAAACACACTTAAGCTCACGAATAAATCACACTTAAGCTCACGAATAAATCACACTTAAGCTCACGAATAAAACACACTTAAGTACGCGAATAAATCACACTTAAGCTCACGAATAAATCACACTTAAGCTCACGAATAAAACACACTTAAGCTTACGAATAAAACAAACTTAAGCTCACGAATAAAACACACTTAAGCTCACGAATAAATCACACTTAAGCTCACGAATAAATCACACTTAATCTCACGAATAAAACACACTTAAGCTCACGAATAACACACACTTAAGCTCACGAATAAAACACACATAAGCTCACGAATAAAACACACTTAATCTCACGAATAAATCACACTTAAGCTCACGAATAAATCACACTTAAGCTCACGAATAAATCACACTTAAGCTCACGAATAAAGCACACTTAAGCTCACGAATAAATCACACTTAAGCTCACGAATAAATCACACTTAAGCTCACGAATAAAGCACACTTAAGCTCACGAATAAATCACACTTAAGCTCACGAATAAATCACACTTAAGCTCACGAATAAATCACACTTAAGCTCACGAATAAAGCACACTTAAGCTCACGAATAAAACACACTTAATCTCACGAATAAAACACACTTAAGCTCACGAATAAAACACACTTACACTCACGAATAAAACACACTTAAGCAAGCGAATAAATCACACTTAAGCTCACGAATAAAACACACTTAAGCTCACGAATAAAACAAACTTAAGCTCACGAATAAAACAAACTTAAGCTCACGAATAAAACACACTTAAGCTCACGAATAAATCACACTTAAGCTCACGAATAAATCACACTTAATCTCACGAATAAAACACACTTAAGCTCACGAATAAAACACACTTAAGCTCACGAATAAAACACACTTAAGCTCACGAATAAAACACACTTAATCTCACGAATAAAACACACTTAAGCTCACGAATAAATCACACTTAAGCTCACGAATAAAACACACTTAAGCTCACGAATAAATCACACTTAAGCTCACGAATAAATCACACTTATACTCACGAATAAAGCACACTTAAGCTCACGAATAAATCACACTTAAGCTCACGAATAAATCACACTTAAGCTCACGAATAAAGCACACTTAAGCTCACGAATAAAACACACTTAAGCTCACGAATAAATCACACTTAAGCTCACGAATAAATCACACTTAAGCTCACGAATGAAACACACTTAAGCTCGCGAATAAATCACACTTAAGCTCACGAATAAAACGCACTTAAGCTCACGAATAAAACACACTTAAGCTCACGAATAAATCACACTTAAGCTCACGAATAAAACACACTTAAGCTCACGAATAAATCACACTTAAGCTCACGAATAAATCACACTTAAGCTCACGAATAAAGCACACTTAAGCTCACGAATAAATCACACTTAAGCTCACGAATAAATCACACTTAAGCTCACGAATAAAGCACACTTAAGCTCACGAATAAATCACACTTAAGCTCACGAATAAAGCACACTTAAGCTAACGAATAAATCACACTTAAGCTCACGAATTAATCACACTTAAGCTCACGAATAAAGCACACTTAAGCTCACGAATAAAGCACACTTAAGCTCACGAATAAATCACACTTAAGCTCACGAATAATTCACACTTAAGCTCACGAATAAAGCACACTTAAGCTCACGAATAAATCACACTTAAGCTCACGAATAAAGCACACTTAACCTCACGAATAAATAACACTTAAGCCCACGAATAAAGCACACTTAAGCTCACGAATAAATCACACTTAAGCTCACGAATAAAACACACTTAAGCTCACGAATAAATCACACTAAAGCTCACGAATAAAACACACTTAAGCTCACGAATAAATCACACTTAAGCTCACGAATAAATCACACTTAATCTCACGAATAAATCACACTTAAGCTCACGAATAAATCACACTTAAGCTCACGAATAAATCACACTTAAGCTCACGAATAAAGCACACTTAAGCTCACGAATAAATCACACTTAAGCTCACGAATAAATCACACTTAAGCTCACGAATAAAGCACACTTAAGCTCACGAATAAATCACACTTAAGCTCACGAATAAAGCACACTTAAGCTCACGAATAAATCACACTTAAGCTCACGAATAAATCACACTTAAGCTCACGAATAAAGCACACTTAAGCTCACGAATAAAACACACTTAATCTCACGAATAAAACACACTTAAGCTCACGAATAAAACACACTTACACTCACGAATAAAACACACTTAAGCAAGCGAATAAATCACACTTAAGCTCACGAATAAAACACACTTAAGCTCACAAATAAAACACACTTAAGCTCACGAATAAAACAAACTTAATCTCACGAATAAAACACACTTAAGCTCACGAATAAATCACACTTAAGCTCACGAATAAATCACACTTAATCTCACGAATAAAACACACTTAAGCTCACGAATAAAACACACTTAAGCTCACGAATAAAACACACTTAAGCTCACGAATAAAACACACTTAATCTCACGAATAAAACACACTTAAGCTCACGAATAAATCACACTTAAGCTCACGAATAAAACACACTTAAGCTCACGAATAAATCACACTTAAGCTCACGAATAAATCACACTTAAGCTCACGAATAAAGCACACTTAAGCTCACGAATAAATCACACTTAAGCTCACGAATAAATCACACTTAAGCTCACGAATAAAGCACACTTAAGCTCACGAATAAAACACACTTAATCTCACGAATAAATCACACTTAAGCTCACGAATAAATCACACTTAAGCTCACGAATGAAACACACTTAAGCTCGCGAATAAATCACACTTAAGCTCACGAATAAAACACACTTAAGCTCACGAATAAAACACACTTAAGCTCACGAATAAATCACACTTAAGCTCACGAATAAAACACACTTAAGCTCACGAATAAATCACACTTAAGCTCACGAATAAATCACACTTAAGCTCACGAATAAAGCACACTTAAGCTCACGAATAAATCACACTTAAGCTCACGAATAAATCACACTTAAGCTCACGAATAAAGCACACTTAAGCTCACGAATAAATCACACTTAAGCTCACGAATAAAGCACACTTAAGCTAACGAATAAATCACACTTAAGCTCACGAATTAATCACACTTAAGCTCACGAATAAAGCACACTTAAGCTCACGAATAAAGCACACTTAAGCTCACGAATAAATCACACTTAAGCTCACGAATAATTCACACTTAAGCTCACGAATAAAGCACACTTAAGCTCACGAATAAATCACACTTAAGCTCACGAATAAAGCACACTTAACCTCACGAATAAATCACACTTAAGCTCACGAATAAAGCACACTTAAGCTCACGAATAAAACACACTTAAGCTCACGAATAAAACACACTTAATCTCACGAATAAAACACACTTAACCTCACGAATAAATCACACTTAAGCTCACGAATAAAACACACTTAAGCTCACGAATAAAACACACTTAAGCTCACGAATAAAACACACTTAATCTCACGAATAAAACACACTTAAGCTCACGAATAAATCACACTTAAGCTCACGAATAAAACACACTTAAGCTCACGAATAAATCACACTAAAGCTCACGAATAAATCACACTTAAGCTCACGAATAAAGCACACTTAAGCTCACGAATAAATCACACTTAAGCTCACGAATAAATCACACTTAAGCTCACGAATAAAGCACACTTAAGCTCACGAATAAAACACACTTAAGCTCACGAATAAATCACACTTAAGCTCACGCATAAATCACACTTAAGCTCACGAATGAAACACACTTAAGCTCGCGAATAAATCACACTTAAGCTCACGAATAAAACACACTTAAGCTCACGAATAAAACACACTTAAGCTCACGCATAAAACACACTTAAGCTCACGAATAAAACACACTTAAGCTCACGAATAAAACACACTTAAGCTCACTAATAAAGCACACTTAAGCTCACGAATAAAGCACACTTAAGCTCACGAATAAATCACACTTAAGCTCACGAATAAAGCACACTTAAGCTAACGAATAAATCACACTTAAGCTCACGAATTAATCACACTTAAGCTCACGAATAAAGCACACTTAAGCTCACGAATAAAGCACACTTAAGCTCACGAATAAATCACACTTAAGCTCACGAATAATTCACACTTAAGCTCACGAATAAAGCACACTTAAGCTCACGAATAAATCACACTTAAGCTCACGAATAAAGCACACTTAACCTCACGAATAAATCACACTTAAGCTCACGAATAAAGCACACTTAAGCTCGCGAATAAATCACACTTAAGCTCACGAATAAAACACACTTAAGCTCACGAATAAATCACACTTAAGCTCACGAATAAATCACACTTAAGCTCACGAATAAAACACACTTAAGCTCGCGAATAAATCACACTTAAGCTCACGAATAAAACACACATAAGCTCACGAATAAAACACACTTAAGCTTACGAATAAAACAAACTTAAGCTCACGAATAAAGCACACTTAAGCTCACGAATAAATCACACTTAAGCTCACGAATAAGTCACACTGTATCTCACGAATAAAACACACTTAAGCTCACGAATAACACACACTTAAGCTCACGAATAAAACACACATAAGCTCACGAATAAAACACACTTAATCTCACGAATAAAACACACTTAAGCTCACGAATAAATCACACTTAAGCTGACGAATAAAACACACTTAAGCTCACGAATAAAACACACTTAAGCTCACGAATAAAACAAACTTAAGCTCACGAATAAAACACACTTAAGCTCACGAATAAATCACACTTAAGCTCACGAATAAATCACACTTAATCTCACGAATAAAACACACTTAAGCTCACGAATACAACACACTTAAGCTCACGAATAAAACACACTTAAGCTCACGAATAAAACACACTTAATCTCACGAATAAAACACACTTAAGCTCACGAATAAATCACACTTAAGCTCACGAATAAAACACACTTAAGCTCACGAATAAATCACACTTAAGCTCACGAATAAATCACACTTAAGCTCACGAATAAAGCACACTTAAGCTCACGAATAAATCACACTTAAGCTCACGAATAAATCACACTTAAGCTCACGAATAAAGCACACTTAAGCTCACGAATAAAACACACTTAAGCTCACGAATAAATCACACTTAAGCTCACGAATAAATCACACTTAAGCTCACGAATGAAACACACTTAAGCTCGCGAATAAATCACACTTAAGCTCACGAATAAAACGCACTTAAGCTCACGAATAAAACACACTTAAGCTCACGAATAAATCACACTTAAGCTCACGAATAAAACACACTTAAGCTCACGAATAAATCACACTTAAGCTCACGAATAAATCACACTTAAGCTCACGAATAAAGCACACTTAAGCTCACGAATAAATCACACTTAAGCTCACGAATAAATCACACTTAAGCTCACGAATAAAGCACACTTAAGCTCACGAATAAATCACACTTAAGCTCACGAATAAAGCACACTTAAGCTAACGAATAAATCACACTTAAGCTCACGAATTAATCACACTTAAGCTCACGAATAAAGCACACTTAAGCTCACGAATAAAGCACACTTAAGCTCACGAATAAATCACACTTAAGCTCACGAATAATTCACACTTAAGCTCACGAATAAAGCACACTTAAGCTCACGAATAAATCACACTTAAGCTCACGAATAAAGCACACTTAACCTCACGAATAAATAACACTTAAGCCCACGAATAAAGCACACTTAAGCTCACGAATAAATCACACTTAAGCTCACGAATAAAACACACTTAAGCTCACGAATAAATCACACTTAAGCTCACGAATAAAACACACTTAAGCTCACGAATAAATCACACTTAAGCTCACGAATAAATCACACTTAAGCTCACGAATAAATCACACTTAAGCTCACGAATAAATCACACTTAAGCTCACGAATAAATCACACTTAAGCTCACGAATAAAGCACACTTAAGCTCACGAATAAATCACACTTAAGCTCACGAATAAATCACACTTAAGCTCACGAATAAAGCACACTTAAGCTCACGAATAAATCACACTTAAGCTCACGAATAAAGCACACTTAAGCTCACGAATAAATCACACTTAAGCTCACGAATAAATCACACTTAAGCTCACGAATAAAGCACACTTAAGCTCACGAATAAAACACACTTAATCTCACGAATAAAACACACTTAAGCTCACGAATAAAACACACTTACACTCACGAATAAATCACACTTAAGCAAGCGAATAAATCACACTTAAGCTCACGAATAAAACACACTTAAGCTCACAAATAAAACACACTTAAGCTCACGAATAAAACAAACTTAATCTCACGAATAAAACACACTTAAGCTCACGAATAAATCACACTTAAGCTCACGAATAAATCACACTTAAGCTCACGAATAAAGCACACTTAAGCTCACGAATAAAACACACTTAAGCTCACGAATAAATCACACTTAAGCTCACGAATAAAGCACACTTAAGCTCACGAATAAATCACACTTAAGCTCACGAATAAAGCACACTTAAGCTAACGAATAAATCACACTTAAGCTCACGAATTAATCACACTTAAGCTCACGAATAAAGCACACTTAAGCTCACGAATAAAGCACACTTAAGCTCACGAATAAATCACACTTAAGCTAACGAATAATTCACACTTAAGCTCACGAATAAAGCACACTTAAGCTCACGAATAAATCACACTTAAGCTCACGAATAAAGCACACTTAACCTCACGAATAAATCACACTTAAGCTCACGAATAAAGCACACTTAAGCTCACGAATAAAACACACTTAAGCTCACGAATAAAACACACTTAATCTCACGAATAAAACACACTTAACCTCACGAATAAATCACACTTAAGCTCACGAATAAAACACACTTAAGCTCACGAATAAAACACACTTAAGCTCACGAATAAAACACACTTAATCTCACGAATAAAACACACTTAAGCTCACGAATAAATCACACTTAAGCTCACGAATAAAACACACTTAAGCTCACGAATAAATCACACTAAAGCTCACGAATAAATCACACTTAAGCTCACGAATAAAGCACACTTAAGCTCACGAATAAATCACACTTAAGCTCACGAATAAATCACACTTAAGCTCACGAATAAAGCACACTTAAGCTCACGAATAAAACACACTTAAGCTCACGAATAAATCACACTTAAGCTCACGCATAAATCACACTTAAGCTCACGAATGAAACACACTTAAGCTCGCGAATAAATCACACTTAAGCTCACGAATAAAACACACTTAAGCTCACGAATAAAACACACTTAAGCTCACGCATAAAACACACTTAAGCTCACGAATAAAACACACTTAAGCTCACGAATAAAACACACTTAAGCTCACTAATAAAGCACACTTAAGCTCACGAATAAAGCACACTTAAGCTCACGAATAAATCACACTTAAGCTCACGAATAAATCACACTTAAGCTCACGAATAAAGCACACTTAAGCTCACGAATAAATCACACTTAAGCTCACGAATAAAGCACACTTAAGCTAACGAATAAATCACACTTAAGCTCACGAATTAATCACACTTAAGCTCACGAATAAAGCACACTTAAGCTCACGAATAAAGCACACTTAAGCTCACGAATAAATCACACTTAAGCTCACGAATAATTCACACTTAAGCTCACGAATAAAGCACACTTAAGCTCACGAATAAATCACACTTAAGCTCACGAATAAAGCACACTTAACCTCACGAATAAATCACACTTAAGCTCACGAATAAAGCACACTTAAGCTCACGAATAAATCACACTTAAGCTCACGAATAAAACACACTTAAGCTCACGAATAAATCACACTTAAGCTCACGAATAAATCACACTTAAGCTCACGAATAAAACACACTTAAGCTCGCGAATAAATCACACTTAAGCTCACGAATAAAACACACATAAGCTCACGAATAAAACACACTTAAGCTTACGAATAAAACAAACTTAAGCTCACGAGTAAAACACACTTAAGCTCACGAATAAATCACACTTAAGCTCACGAATAAGTCACACTGTATCTCACGAATAAAACACACTTAAGCTCACGAATAACACACACTTAAGCTCACGAATAAAACACACATAAGCTCACGAATAAAACACACTTAATCTCACGAATAAAACACACTTAAGCTCACGAATAAATCACACTTAAGCTGACGAATAAAACACACTTAAGCTCACGAATAAATCACACTTAAGCTCACGAATAAAACATACTTAAGCTCACGAATAAAACACACTTAAGCTCACGAATAAAACACACTTAAGCTCACGAATAAATCACACTTAAGCTCACGAATACAACACACTTAAGCTCACGAATAAATCACACTTAAGCTCACGAATAAATCACACTTAAGCTCACGAATAAAGCACACTTAAGCTCACGAATAAATCACACTTAAGCTCACGAATAAATCACACTTAAGCTCACGAATAAAGCACACTTAAGCTCACAAATAAATCACACTTAAGCTCACGAATAAAGCACACTTAAGCTCACGAATAAATCACACTTAAGCTCACGAATAAAGCACACTTAAGCTCACGAATAAATCACACTTAAGCTCACGAATAAAACACACTTAAGCTCACGAATAAATCACACTTAAGCTCACGAATAAATCACACTTAAGCTCACGAATAAAACAAACTTAAGCTCACGAATAAATCACACTTAAGCTCACGAATAAAACACACTTAAGCTCACGAATAAATCACACTTAAGCTCACGAATAAAACACACTTAAGTTCACGAATAAAACACACTTAAGCTCACGAATAAAACACACTTAAGCTCACGCATAAAACACACTTAAGCTCACGAATAAAACACACTTAAGCTCACGAATAAAACACACTTAAGCTCACGAATAAAGAACACTTAAGCTCACGAATAAAGCACACTTAAGCTCACGAATAAAACACACTTAAGCTCACGAATAAATCACACTTAAGCTCACGAATAAATCACACTTAAGCTCACGAATGAAACACACTTAAGCTCGCGAATAAATCACACTTAAGCTCACGAATAAAACACACTTAAGCTCACGAATAAAACACACTTAAGCTCACGAATAAATCACACTTAAGCTCACGAATAAAACACACTTAAGCGCACGAATAAATCATACTTAAGCTCACGAATAAATCACACTTAAGCTCACGAATAAAGCACACTTAAGCTCACGAATAAATCACACTTAGCTCACGAATAAATCACACTTAAGCTCACGAATAAAGCACACTTAAGCTCACGAATAAATCACACTTAAGCTCACGAATAAAGCACACTTAAGCTCACGAATAAATCACACTTAAGCTCACGAATAAATCACACTTAAGCTCACGAATAAATCACACTTAAGCTCACGAATAAATCACACTTAAGCTCACGAATAAATCACACTTAAGCTCACGAATAAATCACACTTAAGCTCACGAATAAATCACACTTAAGCTCACGAATAAATCACACTTAAGCTCACGAATAAAGCACACTTAAGCTCACGAATAAATCACACTTAAGCTCACGAATAAATCACACTTAAGCTCACGAATAAAGCACACTTAAGCTCACGAATAAATCACACTTAAGCTCACGAATAAAGCACACTTAAGCTCACGAATAAATCACACTTAAGCTCACGAATAAATCACACTTAAGCTCACGAATAAAGCACACTTAAGCTCACGAATAAAACACACTTAATCTCACGAATAAAACACACTTAAGCTCACGAATAAAACACACTTAAACTCACGAATAAAACACACTTAAGCAAGCGAATAAATCACACTTAAGCTCACGAATAAAACACACTTAAGCTCACGAATAAAACACACTTAAGCTCACGAATAAATCACACTTAAGCTCACGAATAAAACACACTTAAGCTCACGAATAAATCACACTTAAGCTCACGAATAAATCACACTTAATCTCACGAATAAAACACACTTAAGCTCACGAATAAAACACACTTAAGCTCACGAATAAAACACACTTAAGCTCACGAATAAAACACACTTAATCTCACGAATAAAACACACTTAAGCTCACGAATAAATCACACTTAAGCTCACGAATAAAACACACTTAAGCTCACAAATAAATCACACTTAAGCTAACGAATAAATCACACGTAAGCTCACGAATAAAGCACACTTAAGCTCACGAATAAATCACACTTAAGCTCACGAATAAATCACACTTAAGCTCACGAATAAAGCACACTTAAGCTCACGAATAAATCACACTTAAGCTCACGAATAAAGCACACTTAAGCTCACGAATAAATCACACTTAAGCTCACGAATAAAGCACACTTAAGCTCACGAATAAATCACACTTAAGCTCACGAATAAATCACACTTAAGCTCACGAATAAAGCACACTTAAGCTCACGAATAAATCACACTTAAGCTCACGAATAAAGCACACTTAAGCTCACGAATAAATCACACTTAAGCTCACGAATAAATCACACTTAAGCTCACGAATAAAGCACACTTAAGCTCACGAATAAAACACACTTAATCTCACGAATAAAACACACTTAAGCTCACGAATAAAACACACTTACACTCACGAATAAAACACACTTAAGCAAGCGAATAAATCACACTTAAGCTCACGAATAAAACACACTTAAGCTCACGAATAAAACACACTTAAGCTCACGAATAAAACAAACTTAAGCTAACGAATAAAACACATTTAAGCTCACGAATAAATCACACTTAAGCTCACGAATAAATCACACTTAATCTCACGAATAAAACACACTTAAGCTCACGAATAAAACACACTTAAGCTCACGAATAAAACACACTTAAGCTCACGAATAAAACACACTTAATCTAACGAATAAAACACACTTAAGCTCACGAATAAATCACACTTAAGCTCACGAATAAAACACACTTAAGCTCACGAATAAATCACACTTAAGCTCACGAATAAATCACACTTAAGCTCACGAATAAAGCACACTTAAGCTCACGAATAAATCACACTTAAGCTCACGAATAAATCACACTTAAGCTCACGAATAAAGCACACTTAAGCTCACGAATAAAACACACTTAAGCTCACGAATAAATCACACTTAAGCTCACGAATAAATCACACTTAAGCTCACGAATGAAACACACTTAAGCTCGCGAATAAATCACACTTAAGCTCAGGAATAAATCACACTTAATCTCACGAATAAAACACACTTAAGCTCACGAATAAAACACACTTAAGCTCACGAATAATACACACTTAAGCTCACGAATAAAACACACTTAAGCTCACGAATAAATCACACTTAAGCTCACGAATAAATCACACTAAAGCTCACGAATAAAGCGCACTTAAGCTCACGAATAAATCACACTTAAGCTCACCCATAAATCACACTTAAGCTCACGAATAAAGCACACTTAAGCTCACGAATAAATCACACTTAAGCTCACGAATAAAGCACACTTAAGCTCACGAATAAATCACACTTAAGCTCACGAATAAATCACACTAAAGCTCACGAATAAAGCACACTTAAGCTCACGAATAAAACACACTTAATCTCACGAATAAAACACACATAAGCTCACGAATAAAACACACTTAAGCTCACGAATAAAACACACTTAAGCACGCGAATAAATCACACTTAAGCTCACGAATAAAACACACTTCAGCTCACGAATAAATCACACTTAAGCAAGCGAATAAAACAAACTTAAGCTCACGAATAAAACACACTTAAGCTTACGAATAAATCACACTTAAGCTCACGAATAAATCACACTTAAGCTCACGAATAAAACACACTTAAGCTCACGAATAAAACACACTTAAGCTCACGAATAAAACACACTTTAGCTCACGAATAAAACACACTTAATCTCACGAATAAAGCACACTTAAGCTCACGAATAAATCACACTTAAGCTCACGAATAAAGCACACTTAAGCTCACGAATAAATCACACTTAAGCTCACGAATAAAACACACTTAAGCTCACGAATAAAACACACTTAAGCTCACGAATAAATCACACTTAAGCTCACGAATAAAACACACTTAAGCTCGCGAATAAATCACACTTAAGCTCACGAATAAATCACACTTAAGCTCACGAATAAAACACACTTAAGCTTACGAATAAAACAAACTAAAGCTCACGAATAAAACACACTTAAGCTCACGAATAAATCACACTTAAGCTCACGAATAAATCACACTTAATCTCACGAATAAAACACACTTAAGCTCACGAATAACACACACTTAAGCTCACGAATAAAACACACATAAGCTCACGAATAAAACACACTTAAGCTCACGAATAAAACAAACTTAAGCTCACGAATAAATCACACTTAAGCTCACGAATAAAACACACTTAAGCTCACGAATAAATCACACTTAAGCTCACGAATAAAACACACTTAAGTTCACGAATAAAACACACTTAAGCTCACGAATAAAACACACTTAAGCTCACGCATAAAACACACTTAAGCTCACGAATAAAACACACTTAAGCTCACGAATAAAACACACTTAAACTCACGAATAAAGAACACTTAAGCTCACGAATAAAGCACACTTAAGCTCACGAATAAAACACACTTAAGCTCACGAATAAATCACACTTAAGCTCACGAACAAATCACACTTAAGCTCACGAATGAAACACACTTAAGCTCGCGAATAAATCACACTTAAGCTCACGAATAAAACACACTTAAGCTCACGAATAAAACACACTTAAGCTCACGAATAAATCACACTTAAGCTCACGAATAAAACACACTTAAGCTCACGAATAAATCACACTTAAGCTCACGAATAAATCACACTTAAGCTCACGAATAAAGCACACTTAAGCTCACGAATAAATCACACTTAAGCTCACGAATAAATCACACTTAAGCTCACGAATAAAGCACACTTAAGCTCACGAATAAATCACACTTAAGCTCACGAATAAAGCACACTTAAGCTCACGAATAAATCACACTTAAGCTCACGAATAAATCACACTTAAGCTCACGAATAAATCACACTTAAGCTCACGAATAAAACACACTTAAGCTCACGAATAAATCACACTTAAGCTCACGAATAAATCACACTTAAGCTCACGAATAAATCACACTTAAGCTCACGAATAAATCACACTTAAGCTCACGAATAAATCACACTTAAGCTCACGAATAAAGCACACTTAAGCTCACGAATAAATCACACTTAAGCTCACGAATAAATCACACTTAAGCTCACGAATAAAGCACACTTAAGCTCACGAATAAATCACACTTAAGCTCACGAATAAAACACACTTAAGCTCACGAATAAATCACACTTAAGCTCACGAATAAATCACACTTAAGCTCACGAATAAAGCACACTTAAGCTCACGAATAAAACACACTTAATCTCACGAATAAAACACACTTAAGCTCACGAATAAAACACACTTACACTCAGGAATAAAACACACTTAAGCACGCGAATAAATCACACTTAAGCTCACGAATAAAACACACTTAAGCTCACGAATAAAACACACTTAAGCTCACGAATAAAACAAACTTAAGCTCACGAATAAAACACACTTAAGCTCACGAATAAATCACACTTAAGCTCACGAATAAATCACACTTAATCTCACGAATAAAAATACACTTAAGCTCACGAATAAAACACACTTAAGCTCACGAATAAAACACACTTAAGCTCACGATTAAAACACACTTAATCTCACGAATAAAACACACTTAAGCTCACGAATAAATCACACTTAAGCTCACGAATAAAACACACTTAAGCTCACGAATAAATCACACTTAAGCTCACGAATAAATCACACTTAAGCTCACGAATAAAGCACACTTAAGCTCACGAATAAATCACACTTAAGCTCACGAATAAATCACACTTAAGCTCACGAATAAAGCACACTTAAGCTCACGAATAAATCACACTTAAGCTCACGAATAAAGCACACTTAAGCTCACGAATAAATCACACTTAAGCTCACGAATAAATCACACTTAAGCTCACGAATAAATCACACTTAAGCTCACGAATAAAACACACTTAAGCTCACGAATAAATCACACTTAAGCTCACGAATAAATCACACTTAAGCTCACGAATAAATCACACTTAAGCTCACGAATAAATCACACTTAAGCTCACGAATAAAGCACACTTAAGCTCACGAATAAATCACACTTAAGCTCACGAATAAATCACACTTAAGCTCACGAATAAAGCACACTTAAGCTCACGAATAAATCATACAAGCTCACGAATAAAGCACACTCAAGCTCACGAATAAATCACACTTAAGCTCACGAATAAATCACACTTAAGCTCACGAATAAAGCACACTTAAGCTCACGAATAAAACACACTTAATCTCACGAATAAAACACACTTAAGCTCACGAATAAATCACACTTAAACTCACGAATAAAACACACTTAAACACGCGAATAAATCACACTTAAGCTCACGAATAAAACACACTTAAGCTCACGAATAAAACACACTTAAGCTAACGAATAAAACAAACTTAAGCTCACGAATAAAACACACTTAAGCTCACGAATAAATCACACTTAAGCTCACGAATAAATCACACTTAATCTCACGAATAAAACACACTTAAGCTCACGAATAAAACACACTTAAGCTCACGAATAAAACACACTTAAGCTCACGAATAAAACACACTTAATCTCACGAATAAGACACACTTAAGCTCACGAATAAATCACACTTAAGCTCACGAATAAAACACACTTAAGCTCACGAATAAAGCACACTTAAGCTCACGAATAAAACACACTTAAGCTCACGAATAAAACACACTTAAGCTCACGAATAAAACACACTTAAGCTCATGAATAAAACACACTTAAGCTCACGAATAAAACAAACTTAAGCTCACGAATAAAACACACTTAAGCTCACGAATAAAACACACTTAAGCTCACGAATAAATCACACTTAAGCTCACGAATAAAGCACACTTAAGCTCACGAATAAATCACACTTAAGCTCACGAATAAATAACACTTAAGCTCACGAATAAATCACACTTAAGCTCACGAATAAAGCACACTTAAGCTCAGGAATAAATCACACTTAAGCTCACGAATAAAGCACACTTAAGCTCACGAATAAATCACACTTAAGCTCACGAATAAAGCACACTTAAGCTCACGAATAAATCACACTTAAGCTCACGAATAAAACACACTTAAGCTCACGAATAAATCACACTTAAGCTTACGAATAAATCACACTTAAGCTCACGAATAAAACACACTTAAGCTCGCGAATAAATCACACTTAAGCTCACGAATAAAACACACTTAAGCTCACGAATAAATCACACTTAAGCTTACGAATAAATCACACTTAAGCTCACGAATAAAACACACTTAAGCTCACGAATAAATCACACTTAAGCTCACGAATAAATCACACTTAATCTCACGAATAAAACACCGTTAAGCTCACGAATAAAACACACTTAAGCTCACGAATAAAACACACTTAAGCTCACGAATAAAACACACTTAATCTCACGAATAAAACACACTTAAGCTCACGAATAAATCACACTTAAGCTCACGAATAAAACACACTTAAGCTCACGAATAAATAACACTTAAGCTCACGAATAAAACACTCTTTAGCTCACGAATAAAACACACTTAAGCTCACGAATAAAACACACTAAAGCTCACGCATAAAACACACTTAAGCTCACGAATAAAACAAACTTAAGCTCACGAATAAAACACTCTTAAGCTCACGAATAAAACACTCTTAAGCTCACGAATAAAACACACTTAAGCTCACGAATAAAGCACACTTAAGCTCACGAATAAAGCACACTTAAGCTCACGAATAAAACACACTTAAGCTCACGAATAAATCACACTTTAGCTCACGAATAAATCACACTCAAGCTCACGAATAAAACACACTTAAGCTCGCGAATAAATCACACTTAAGCTCACAAAAAAAGCACACTTAAACTCACGAATAAATCACACTTAAGGTCACGAATAAATCACACTTAAGCTCACGAATAAATCAGACTTAAGCTCACGAATAAATCACACTTAAGCTTACGAATAAAGCACACTTAAGCTCACGAATAAATCACACTTAAGCTCACGAATAAATCACACTTAATCTCACGAATAAAACACACTTAAGCTCACGAATTAAACACACTTAAGCTCACGAATAAAACACACTTAAGCTCACGAATAAAACACACTTAATCTCACGAATAAAACACACTTAAGCTCACGAATAAATCACACTTAAGCTCACGAATAAATCACACTTAAGCTCACGAATAAAGCACACTTAAGCTCACGAATAAAACACACTTAAGCTCACGAATAAAACACACTTAAGCTCACGAATAAAACACACTTAAGCTCACGAATAAATCACACTTAAGCTCACGAATAAAACACACTTAAGCTCACGAATAAAACACACTTAAGCTCACGAATAAAAGGCTATCGCGAATATAACGATGACAGAGAGATCGATGCCTACAGCGATGGTTAGATGCTTCTAAAATATCCTCACGAATAAAACCTGCAAACCGAAAGGAGTCGGGAATGCTGTATCCAGAATATTTCTCTAAGATAAGTGCGAGGATTTCAGCTAACCATTTAGCCAACTCATGCTGGGATGAGCCCACCATAGATAAAATAGGTCTCATAGGGACATTGTCCTTCTGAACTTTGGGTAATCCATACATCCTGGGATATATAGGTTACATATGTGCATATATGTTTCGATTGTACTCTTCACAGAGAGTCAACCTCTTCAGACCAAAGAAGACAGAGAACTGAAATAGAATTGGAAAACTTTCCTTTTAAATAAACCTTTTTTAGGGATGAGATATTTTTTATAATTCAGTATCGGGTTGCATTCTTTACATGTTAACCCTTTCAATTAGTTTCTATCTTTTTTATCATTTTTATTACCTGCCTTCTAATACTTTCCTTTTTCTATTGTTTTATTACCTACTTAGCCTGGGTTCCTTTCTTCTCTATTTAACACTTCAAAGTTTTAATCTATTTACAAACATATTACAGCATAAATATCTGATATTTATATAAAATACACACGTGTTCAAAAATTAATAGATACACAAGTACATATATAAACATATATATATATATATATATACATATATAAAAAATAAAAAGTAAAAAATAACAGACACAAATATATACGCAAATATCCATACACGGATATACACATAAATACACATATATTCATTTTCAGGCATACCTATCTAGTCAATATATAAAATACACACGTGCGCACAAATTAATAGATACACAAGTACATACATAAACATATATATATATATATATATATATATATATATATATATATATATATATAAATAACAAACACAAATATATACACATATATCTATACACGGATACACACATATATACACATATATACTATATACATATGTTTATATAAAATACCTACCAACACATATACATAAACATGTTCGTACAGTACATATATAAATAGATACAGAGGCATATTAATATGTCCATTAACCTATGCATACGTACACACGAAATAAATATAAAAATAAATAAAAAATATACAACTTTTACACGTGTATAAACATACCCATACATATAAGATATTAGTTCAACTATCCATATACATACGTACGTATATATCTGGATCCAATTATACACATACACGCATGTATACATATATACACATACGCATATACACATACATATATATACACATACATATAAACACACACACATACCAATACATGAACACATACACATATATACATACATATACACCACTATATATGTATATATATATATATATAGATACCGTTATATATACATATGTAACATACATAAAATATACATACATGTATATACATATACACCATTACAGATACATGCACATATACATATACATATAACATAAATATACATAAAATCATTATATACGCACACAGACAACATACACACACATACACATGTGTATACAGACATTTGTATGCATGCACACAAACACATACACATGTACACAAACATCGATAATTCTATAATTAAAACTAAAGTGCTCATATCATTTATTATTGCTCCTGTCTATCTCAGTTCAATTTGCTTACATTTATACCCGTTGTAGTATAAATACAAGGAACTGACAAGATAAGTACCATAAAGACAAGCAAACTATATATATATATATATATATATATATATATATATATATATATATATATATATATATATATATATATATATATATATATATATATATATATATATATATATATATATATATATATATACATACACACATACACGGAACAATCACGTTGACACACCGGTTCCCATTAGATCACCGAAGTTAAGCGGTGTCGAGCCTGGCCAGTACTAAATGGGTGACCATTTAGGAATACCAGGTGCTGTATGTGCTCTCTGCTTATCTCGGCATTGTTTCCAGTCGTCCTGTATTACTACTTGCCATTGGAATCAAGCAATGCCGACTCACGAGAGCGGTTGTTGGGATTGCGCAACCCTTGCAATTACAAATTCACGCGCGGGCAGCCGCTGATGGGGCACTCATACGTCGAAATCGACGGGAGAGTCCATATATATATATATATATATATATATATATATATATATATATATATATATATACATTGATTATTATTATAGAGTGAAGAATGAGTGAGTACGTGTTTGTGTTGTTGTTTTTCTGTCTCAAAAAAAATTAAATATGTCTACATAATGATTTACTCATTCAAAGTGGCAGTTGTTGTTCAGATGCAGTTGTTGTTCAGATGCAGGAAGAAATGCAAGATGAAAGGGAGCACTGCTGGATTATTTCGCAATTTTCACTTTTCTGTGAAGGTGTCAGCCTCTTCCTCTACCAACTATTTCACCCATATCTAGAGGTAAGAGATGTGGATTACCACCTTTCCCAAGGTGTGTGTATATATATATATATATACATACATACATACATACATAGATACATACATACAGGAAGCTTTTTTGTTGTATCAAAACTTTTCAGTGTGGCTAGATGAAGCAAATGTACCTCTGCCGGGTCTTTAAACCCGAAATATATCTTCTATTATACAAGAGCTGAGTTGATCTTCTTCTTATTTCGTGTGAATCAGATGATTTTGGTGTTGGCATTAGTTTCCCCGATGTTTTTCTAGTTAGAAATCTTTCTGTAAAAATATCGGGTACTTACGGGAAGGACCACGAGAAGGTTGCCAACATCCCTAAGTGAAAGTGATACTGTGGAACCGACTGGATTCGAACTTGGAACACCCAGGTCTTCAGTCCGTATCGATATCCACTTAACCACCGTCACCTCATAGCTGAGTTGATAAACGTTGGTTTCTCTAAGGCTTTTTACTATACATTTTAATCACACAAAATAAATGTTTAAATGTTTCTCGAAATTGGGATTGAGTTATGTTTGAAATTGAGTTATGTTTAATTGTTTAAATTCGCCTTAATTTGCAATTTACCTCCCAAGTCACCTATTCCTTCTGACTAATATTCTGTCTATTACTCTCACCCCTCTCACTCTATGTTGTTTGCCCCCATCGTTTGCTCTTATTTTATACAATCTTTATCACTCTCGCTTCTGTCATTCTCTCTCCCTCTCTGTTTATTAATAGTGAAAGGTAATAAAACTAACTATAAAACAGAAGATTGGAATAGTCCATTATTAACAGAAGATTGGAATAGTCCATATTAACAAACTATTTAACCGAGAGCTGGAGAAAAGCGCGAGAAAGAGACTAATTTTAAGATTTGGTATTTATATTTTTTTATAAATTAACTGACTTTGTGAACTAACATTTTTCACCAAATGGGGGAATTCTTGGTATCATTCTGGCAACCTAGGGGGTGTCTTATCTCTTGCAGATCCTTCTTTGTCAACATTTTTTTCTAGGGAGTAATCCTCACTAACATTATCGTCCCTTCGGGAGAGCGGTTGGTTTAATACCGACTGGTCTACTCACTGTTCTTTTTTGTACTCTTCCCGTATGCCCCCCCATTGCGTTTTCTCAAGATTAAACTGACCTTGTGCCCCATCTTGCTGCTATGAAAGGGGGGACACGTAAATAAAGGGCTATTTTTGCTTTTCTTTTCATACCTTTTGTCTGAATCAGGTATGGCCCAGTTCGACGATCCTCCCAAGCATTACCTTCTCTCTCTAGAGTGGGTTGGTTTATTGCCGGTCGGCTTTTTCCTGATTCAAACAATGTAACTCAGGCTTATGGATTACTCAACGTGTTACATTTTTTCTAGCATGATATGAATGCATTTAGCCTGACAATTTAATTCGGAGAACATAACACAAACGTTTTATAGCTTACTTGCCATACGTATATTTTATACTACTATGCAGCCAAAAATGTATTGAACACTGTTGTAAATACTGACACAAAATATATGCATAATAACTATATTATCTTATAATAAAAGTGTGTGTGCATATATATATATATATATATATATATATATATATATATATATATATATATATATATATATATATATATTTCCATTATAGAATAGATCTCAGGGAACAAAGAATTTATCCACCGAAGAAAAAATAGCATTGATCACGTAAGAATTGAACTGTGAAATTTCCAGTTCATCTCGTTAGCAAAATAGTGTCCACTGTCCAATAAATATGGAAATGGTAATCGACTCATCCAGTTAATTTGTATAAGAACCCCTCGAAAGACACACTTTATTGCATTGCAAACGAAAGTTTGACGGTCAACACGGAATTTGGGAAGTTTTATCTCGTCTCCAAGCGACCTATTTACAGCGCACGATGACCCTTAACAATTTAAAGCAGTTAAACCACACCAAAAGAAAGACCGTGATCCGTTATCGACCAAGCCATAAACTGCGACGAAGAATTCGAAAATTCTCTAAGCCTAAAAAATATCGATTTCCCTGTGTTCCTGTCTCTGGCATAACGAAGCGACTCTCCAGGGCCACTTGCATTCGGAAGTTATCACTTCCTATTTTTCAGGCTTCCCATGCTTACGTCCGTGCTATTTTGACCGATTGTAAACAGATTGCTTCACTCTCTAACAGGACAGCCATTACTGTTAAAGACCTCCGATTAGCGCAACGCATACGCGGCATTAAACCTGATTCATTAGTATCGAAACTCTTCTTGGACTTTAGTTCTTTTCAAGCCAAAAACGAGTGAAAATATCTTCTAAGCAAATGGCGTCTTTTGATATTTTCATCGGTGGAAATCATTAAACCGATTATTCGAATACCTCGCAATCTCGCTTTATGTAAACTTTGAAAAAGTATTAAGTATTCATATCTGCTCTCCCCATAAACGTACATGTAAGCTGTATATAGCTTTCATCTTTATTAAATCGTTCGATTTCAGTTTCGCTGCATGGAGGTGCGTGCTTTATCTAATGAACACCCTCGCGGACGCTGCCTCTGGCGAATTCGGATCTATTGTGGTTATTTACACAATACTTATTTCGTAGAAAATATTACTCAGTCTTTCACGTTATGCGTAAAATAGCAACTTTGATTTAATCACGATGTCCTGCGCTTAAACCTTAAATCTCAAATGTTATTTACCGTGAACCAAACTTACGTTTCAATTTTGTAGATTGCATTTCCCCCCTTTATTAAAATCGTGCACTGCGATTATTTTAGCATGAACTTTTAAGAATAAAATAACTTCATCTTTTTAAGTTGTTCCTTGAATGCTAAAGATTTCCATTTGAACTTTTGTGATTTGAAAATCACTTGGACGTCGTCCGTTCTCTTTTGCTAACCTTCTTGCCCTTTGCCGTAAAACGGTTTAGCACCGTCCATATTCCTTTCAACAATTTGAACACAATCTAATTCAAAGAACCCGTTCAGTTAGCTTTATACCTTATCAATTTATAAATTATAAAATTGTAATTTGAGATTGGAACACCCTGGATATAGATAAATTTTCTAAATTTATTGCATGATACAGAGCGTGGACACGAAATAATTTCATCCAATAGCCGACCTGAAGTCCCTTGTATTGAGTTTGTTGGTTTTGACCTTTTTCTTTCACCAGACGTAGCCTATCGTGTGTTAATACATTTGGTTGATCCTTTCCTACCCACGTAACATTCAGTTTGGGTCAAACTAATTTTTTTCTTCTATAAACATGTCGCAGTCCAAGTATCAAAAACTTGTCACGTTTCATACGTAATTGTGTATACGCATAACACTATTAAAAGCCTTATTCCTATCGCACGAAAGCGTTGTAATTTCTTGTTTTCTAAAATCCATGAAATCCCTTCCTTCCAGCTTAAGTACAAAACAAAGTATAATCGAAGTGTATTATTGCGATACACTTCGATTATACTTTGTTTTGTACTTAAGATGGAAGGAAGGGATTTCATGGATTTTAGAAAACAAGAAATTACAACGCTTGTCTCTTAAATGTAAAGCAACTTTCTATTATAAAAACGATACTTTTCTAGGTGTTAAATATTCCCTACTTCAAGTCGTGAAATGGCCCCTTTAGTAAAGGTTGACTATGGAAATCAGTTGCAGGTCGACAGAAGTTGCCAAACAAACATGGCTACACTCAACAATAAACATTGTTATTCGGGACTTTTTTTTCTCCATTTAAAGTGGGGTGTGTTTGTGCAATACTGCATTCCCTTGTAATCTTTTAACTTGCTATTTAAATTCAGTTTAAAGGGTGTTCAAATATCTGGCTAAAAGGCACTCATTAAAGTAGAACTCCTTCATAGATACAAAGCACATTTGTATTTATGAAAATTCGCTTTAAACTGAAAATTCAATTGCTGCAGTAAATCGTAATCAAATAGTTTAAAAGAATATACATTTTTTTTCAATTTATTTGTAATATTCCGGTTCGAGCAAATTCTTTAACTCCGGTAATTCAAAATGAAGAACATTTTTTTTTTTCATCACTCTTGTTCGTAATTAACTTTCACCTAAACCCCATCGATATTTAAAAGTTTAATATTCTGTCTTCCAAACTAAAAAAAAAAGAAAAAAAAAAAAAAAAATTGAACATGTCCCAATGGTACGTGAACGTTGTCTAGATAACAATTATCGCATAATGGATAAACTTTCACGGAACTAATCTAAAGTGAAAATAGATTTCCATCTTTAACAAAACTGTAATTATAGGGAATTCTGGCGTCGCATATTCGCTGATATTTCATTCAAAAAGGAATTGTAATCTAAATTCCGGATAGACGAATGATTACTGGTGAAATAAGATTTGCACCACAAATTTCTAGAAATGTGAAAGTGAATATTTGGGAACGTTGTCGGGTAAAAGCCAAGTCAGTCGGATGTTAAAATTCGCTGATCATTTAATAAGTATTTTTAATTTTTCCCTGGAAATTATCCAGAAGGAAAAATCACAAATAGAAAATTGTTTTATGCGCGCAATTCCAACAGATCCTGTAGATCTCTCTCAAATGATGATAATGGTAAACTTTCCTTTTTTATTTGCTCTTAAACCAAATTTATCGTTATTTTTAATGATAAATTTGGTTTAGGATTTTAATATTGAAACTGGGAACATCACGTGGCAATTTGAGAGATTAAATATATATTTCTCTCGATGAGTTTTTTAAATTATTCTTTTTAGTAGTATTGCGGTCCTAGATGGAAAGTGTATCGAGGTTGGGGGTAAATGTTTTTCTCTTATATTTTTCATAAACTCCAATTTCTGTGAATACTGCGGAATGAATCTATCCTGTATTAACTCTTTCAATAAATTGTTTAATTGATTGGAAAATAAAGTAATGCTATAAAGTAACGATCTGTCAGTTCGAATATGGGCATGTTAACTACTCCCTTCACTGATAAATCCATCAAAATTCAGTAAGTCTACCATTTTTTATGAAATTTTCAGTATTAAGTAATTAATGATCACGAAATATTATTAACCCATTACTTTATTAGAAATCTTAGTGCAAATGTATTATTTCGTGTAATTTGCGTAGGTTAGAGAGCAAACATTAAATTAATACTTAATAATAAAATGGTGTTGGCATAAATCTTTGAATTTTTAAAACATGAAAATTTCTTTCAAAACTAATTTGTCTGATTTAATATTCATTCTTTAAATAAGTTCATTTTTTCCGGATTATTTTTAATGTTTGAGTTGATTGTTATAAAAACCTGGTCTACATCGAATGAAAATACTAGTATCAGTTATATTGCATTGAAATATCGCTTGGTTTATAAACACAAGAAAAAGACAAATCCCTATTCTTAGGCAGTTTTATTCTCATATGAACATTTCATTATTAGTTTTAGCTGAATAATTTGATAAGAGTTGCTCTCATTTCCGAAACGAATAAATGATGTTTCTTGATTCTCTCAATTAATCCAGCATACTGAATGAGTAGAAATTTCAATTTCTAGCAATTGAACTAATTTTGTATTTCTATTATACTAAACCCGGAATTCTCTAGCGACATGATAGGTAATTGTACACAGAAAAAAGGAATTTTACACATTTGTGTGGACAAAAAATGGGATAAGTTTACGTTAAATTTATATAGGAAACTGATCCTCAATCTAAAATATTTGAAAATGTTTCTTAAACACGGAAGTCTCTAGCGACATGATACACCGAAAAAAAATTGGTGAGTAAAAAAGTTAAGAAAAACGGGTGGTGGAGTATTACGAATAAGCGCCAAAAACTTTTTTTTTTAATTCAAATTGTTAAATAGGCACTTGTGCAGAACTACTTCAGCCCCTTTGGGAATCACGATTGACCAGCAGAGAGACAGACCCCGGCAAACAACGAGGAAGCACTTCTTTAACTCTCTCTCTCTCTCTCCCTGCCCTGGCCACTGGATGCTTCACCTGAAGATAGTTGCTGACAGACTTCAGGCAGCACTAAGAACTCTTAATTTCCTTTTTCTCTCTCGGACACTGTCCAACGTTTCTTTCTAAGTAACCTTTGTGAATAAACACTTTTCGTCGTTATAAAGAAGCTTTGTTAATTCATTTCGTGTCTGAAAAACCTAAGATAGGGACTAACGCCCCCGTCTTAAAAGTAAATACACTTTTTAGTTACAACTACTTTTAGACAAGATGGTCACCAGAGATAAAAAAAAACTGAATTGCAGTTACCAAAAAGTAACTTATAAATTAATCTCATGGCAAGAAAAACAATTTAGCTTTTTAAATACATGATTTTCTAAGAATTTCAAGGCCAGTTTAAATGACTTTCTATTTGATAGTTTAAATATTCCAAATGCCTTTCAAATTTCGAACAGACACGAAGTAATTGATATATTTTTTCAATTATTAACACAACAGTAAAATGGCTGACTGTTACGAAGAAACCTAAATGCATTATGATAGATTTAATCTCGTAATTTAATTACGAACCGGGTTAAAATAATAATATATCCACCGCAAAAAATCTATTTTCAATCGATATTTATTCAATTATTGCCGAATTTTCCTACTTTGCCAAAATTGCCGAATTTTCTTTTGCCGAGTGTTCCTACATTCAAAAGAAGATACAATGATTTGATTAAGAAAAAATGCAAAAATGTTTATTGTTTAATTTATTCTTTCTTTCATGTTTGTTTTACTTTAACATTTGTGGCTTTCTACACGGTAAATAATAATCTTGAAGAACTTTATTCATTTTTTAAAATTTTACAACAAAATAACAATTAACACAACTTTACATTGTGTTTAAAGAAGCTAAAACAAAACGAGGAGTATACTCTTTTAAAAAGAAAACATCGAGACATGTGTTTTTTAGTTTTTATTTTACACCAATATTTATTTTAAAAAATGTAATAAATAGACAGCAGGACCAACTGAATTGTAAAATTACTGAAAGACACAAGTGATACAACGATTTGTTTAAAAACAACGACAAAAAACAAACATGTTTAGTTTATTCTTTCCTTAATGTTTTTTTGGTTACGTGTGTTTTTCTGCACAATAAATAAATATGATGTTACCGTAAAAGCACAATTTTCAGCGTATTCAATTAGATTGGATTAATATAATTAAGTTTATAATTAATAACATTAGGATTAGATTAGCTTTATTGTTTTACGTTTCAACATGTTGCTTTTTTGTAAAAAAAAAAACAACTTTTCGTTTAGTTTTACTTTCTTTAAACAAAATGTATTAGTTGTGTCGTATTAATTGTTATATATTGTAAATAGTTTTCAAAAAATATCCAAAGAAATAAGAAGACTATATTATTTCTATTATAGACAGTTGGATTTTCTCGCTCATTTCGTTAGGTATTCGCCCACATTTTGGATAAAATCGATTCTTGGTTTGAAACAATACTTTTTGTCCTGAAATAAAATTCATATTTACTTGTTAAAGTGTTGAGAATGTAACTTTAATTCAATGTTTTAATCAGTAGCGGCCATGTTTTTTTTTCTTGGACAACAGTATAACTAATTAAAAAGCAAAAATGAAGAAGTTAAAACTAAAACATATAAGTCAATTAAAAAAATGCCGGAAAAAAAGACGGTGGGTCGGGTAAGAATTTAACATTCAATTTAACTGTTATATACGTTAAAAAATAAAAGTACAATTTCACAAGGATCGTTTTATCCAATATGTATTTTGATAATGCTGATAGCCTTGAGCAATACAAAATGGCTGGTGTGATCGGCTATTTGAACTTTTCTATTAGAAATGGGCTCTCTGACTTGTTTGTACAGAGTGAAATATTGTTTCGGCTCTTCTTAACATTGCCCATAGCCATAGCAAGTGCAGAAAGAACATTCAGCACTTTAAGGAAACTAAAAAACTATTGGAGATCAACTATGGGACAACAAAAGTTGAATACATTGGCTATTTTGGAAATAGAACCCGAAATCGCTAAAACAGTCGATATTTCACAAACAATGACAGACTTTGCGAATATGAAAGTGTGACATGGTGGTGTTCAACGGCTTAATAATAAGTAATACTATTTAGTTTCATTAGTTTGTTTTTATTTGTTTTGTTCATTTGTAACACTTTCTTATTCATTTCTGTTTCGTTTCTAATTGATGTTTCGGTTTTCATATTTTTGTTTGCGTTTATGTCATATATTCCTCATTGCTGTTGTTTTTCACATTTGTATTTGGTTTGTTGGTTACATTTGTACATTATTATACAGTATAGGAGTATTTTACGAAAAATAATATGCAGTACCATATAAATCGGTGATAAATATATAAAACATATGTAAACACTTCGTACGTTTTTTATGTTATATATTTAGAGGGCCAAAAGTTTCGTCTGCCCCCGTGAGCCAAAAGGCTTACATCCGTAACTACTCCCATCTGTTGCCACGACTGGCCCATGGACCGAGCAATAGAAACCGACGTCATTTCCTGATCAAATACTGGCATTCTTTTTATCAAACTCGGACAAATAACCTATCCTTTACATGACAACTACTAACTATAAATCCAATGCGTTACCCGTCATTTCCAATTCAATCTGCCCAGCCGTCATCCACCATCGGCTCAACGTCAACACCCAACCAGCATCGATTGAAGAGGGCGACAAAATCTTCCTAGCTGTTTGCCCAACTTCAGTGACTTTCTACATTTCGACTATTAATGTCAGATAGGTAATCCGAGCAGGCACTCCTCGCCAACCGTTCCTGTTACGCCTGCAACCGAAGTCTAATAACCTAATTACTTGTTATTTATAAATTTAATTCCCGTGTCTTTCTTTGTCATTGCCGTATTTTGTCTTGTGTTTCTCTTAAAAGGCGACCTTCCCTTGACAACACTAGTTTGATCATTTTAAAGCATTTTTTCGTAGGCTTTTACACATTTGCTTGGTTTTAAAAAATAAAAATAAAACATAAAAAATTCTTAATTTAACTTTTTTTAAATTTTAATTTTTTATTTTTATTAAAAACAACAGATGTATTATCTGAAAAGAGTCGGTTATAATTCGCAAATCATTTAAAAAGTTATTGCTTTTTTTTGTTCTTTTCTTTTTGTTTCGTCAACTCGCTCATACAACTTAAGTTAGAAACCTCTCGATACTGTTCTTGCAATCCTTTCCTGATGCCATAATCAGTGAATCGAAAACCAAATTACACTTGTTGACCTTCCCCGGAAACCTGTTCTAGTAATTAATTGTTCTGTTTTAAGAAGTAGTTCTCAACCATTTACTCGCGCCATCATTGTTCCTAGTGGTTCATTCACCTGTTAAAGGTTCAACCTTTAAATCATGACATGAATAAATAAGATACATGTACATCTAATGAAAAGTCTACTTGAATTTTTAAAATTCAAGAGACGGAATATTTTTTAACAATTTCCGGTGAATTCTTCACTTTTATTGCTTTTTTTTTTTCTAAATTCTTGCAATAAAACCAAAGTGTACAATAGACAGAATATAAGTATAAAATATTTCATAAATCGATCTTTAAAATGAAAAAGCAATAATCATTTCCTATTTAGATTTCTTTTTCGATTAGTTATGCTGCAATCACCAATAGACCGACGGCTGATGAAATAATCGGTCGATCAACTTCTCGCATCTATGTAACGAAATCACAATGTTCACTTTTTCTGCGCCTTTCTTTAATAAAATGTTTAACTGTCGACTTCTCAGTCTTTAAGAGTTAATATTAACTATGAAGAAAACCTCCAATCCTAAATGACTTTATTATCGGCCAATATAAATCAATTCTGACTTTTTCTGTGATTTTTAGTTTCGTGTTAAAATTCTGACGTTTTCATATGACTTTATTATCGGCGACTGATTTCTGCAACTATGGTAGTGGAACTATCGCGAAAGGAAGACGTACTCCGAAATAACAACTCTCATTGTAGCCTCATCTGAATTTATTTTGGGGAAATATCGGAGAAAGGGATGAGCACCGTCGGGCATTACTTGCCGTCCACCTTGAATGGGAAGAAGATATCTGAGATTGATTGGTGAGAACAGATTAACAGAAGTTATTACAACAAAAAACTTTCTTCCTTAAGAAAGGTTGACGTTTATGGAGGTTTTGTATATTTGAAAAAGATTACAATGGAGACTCATTTTTAATCGACATTTGACTAAATAATTCCGAAATAAAAAAAATCTTACAGTTTCCACACGTTAAACGCAAAAATGTTTTAGAACAGTATGTTTTGCCAGTGTTGCACAATTTTGGTATCGAAAAAACTGTTTTTATGCAGGATAAAGCTGGTCATGAATTATCTGGCTGATCAAGAAGTAGAGGAATTGGACTGGCCTGCTCAGAGTTCTGACATGAACCCTATAGAAAACTTATGGAAGACTCTAGGACAGAATGTTATGGCAAAGAATCCGGAAGACATCGAAGACTTGTGGCTGAAACTGAATGATGAATGGGCCAAGATAACTGTGGCCCAATGTCAAGATTTCGTGAAATCCTGCAGTCGTAGATGCACAGCAGTTATCGAAAACAAAGTTGGAAGTACCAAATATTAAATCTCTTTTGCATTTTTAATATGATTTAGTTGAAAATGATATTTTGTTTCTTAATTTTAGACACTTAAAATCTGTAAAATGGTGGATAACTTTTAAAATATTATTTTAATTCATCTGAAAATCTCGGTAAAAGTCCAACTACATAATGTGTATATTCAGTGAAATTTTCACAAAAATTAATGTATAATTTTGTTTAGATTCAGAAGATTTAATTTTTGTTCCTTAATTTTGCGAGGTACTGTATATCGTGAACAGAGAATTGTTTGGAATTTTGTCTTTTATTTTTTATATTTAACTGGCTTTGAGGACTTTCGTTTTCCTGATTCAAACAATTTAACACGAACTCCAGTGAGTCACATTTTCTCTAGTATATACATCTCCCTTTTGTTTAATTTTACTTCAGTCGAAGTTCTCAGAAATCAAGGGGTTCCTTCCTGGGGCTAACACTCGATCTCTATATGAGATATATAGATATTCGAACATTCTATTTTTTTTAAAAATATTTCATCCCAAACAAGGCAGGCCGCCACTAGACGTAAGGGGCTACTGAGAATTAAGGTGTAGGTTTTGGGTGTCATCCAAAGTTGGGAGCCGTGCAGCGAGATGCCTGTTTACATTTCTGCGAGAGGGAGTGAGCTAAGGAGAAATTATACGTAGAGTTACCGGCTGCGTCAGTAAGGCTGGAGAATCCCAGCCAGTCACGGTGGTGTGCATTAAAATCCCCAAATACATGTATCTGGGCATTCGAGTCGAGTGAGAGTGCTCTATCTATGCTTTCAGAAACAGATTTAGCAGGGTACAGTGCTGGTCGAAGGTGAACGGTATAAGAAATATAAGTAACTAATGCTGTGATGTAAAGTCATGTAGGCTTGCCCATCTGATTCTAACTTATGTTCTCTAGTCAGAGGGAGGGTGTTCCGAACATAAGCTCCTAGCCCGTGTATATGTTTGTCAGAATCTTTACGGTAGAGAGGGAGGTAGTCAGTCATATCAAAGTGGTGAGAGGAGATTGAGGTTTGAAGGTTCGTTTCACTTAGCGCTAGGATATCCGGGGTGTTTGTCAGGGGAAAAGTTTCTACGTCGTTGATGTTGGTTCTAAGTCCCTGGATATTTATGAATGCGAGCCTCAAGGCAGAGGCGAAGATGTTTTGTGTTGGGTGTCTGGTTTAGGTTTTATTTTTTTAATTTTATTTTGCAATGACATGTTTCTTTTTGATAGAGTGGGGTGGACAAAGTCGGTTCTTGTTAGGTGCCAATAAGCTCAGATAACCAGTCCATTGGTCACGACCTGGTCCATGGGGGTTGTTGCCTCGGGAAAGCCCACCGGGAATAACTGTAGGGTCCTTTACCATGCAAGGCGTGGCACGTACAACTACCCACGGTATTATACAACTGATGATGGAGCAGCCGTTCTTAGCGCTACCTAAGAGTTTGGACACCTGTCCTGTCAGTCGGAAACAGAAATATTAACCTTCGAATTCGTCTTTATTTCTCAAACGTTGAGTTAGTAAAGAAGTTAAGAACATTAGTTTTCCTCACCCTAATTGACCAGTTAACTGTTATAGTATATCTTCTTTGTGCTCTTTTGGTCTTACCGGATTCCAGGATGAAAATTCATCTCGTCTGGTGGAGTATCCAGGTATGTGGTGTTACTTTAGCTAACAGCACTATGAGAAGGTGCACTATTCCCCATATTAGTAAATGTATAGCCGTACTGAGGGGATCTTATTTGTGCTGTGAATACTATGCTATGTTGAATATTTGGTCAGGGTTTACTTATAGGCATAAGTATCCTCATGTCAGGTTGTCCTGACAAATCCTTATACAGAGAGACCGAAGACACTTGATAATGGCGTCTTGTAGGTAATTCAAACTCCCCTTACATATACATATATTTGTGTGTGTATGCAAATGTATGGGAGGCATTATGTCCGATTATTCTGTATTCTGTCATGTATGATGAGGGTAAAAGAATCCAAAAAGTATTTTGTTGTTTTGTCATCAAAGTTGACTCGTATGATTTTTAGCTCGATCAATCTTTTCGTTTCTGACCAATAAAGATAATCAAGTGTGCGACATTTTTTGCGCTCCCTCTCCTTCGTTCTTCTGCCTTCGAATATTCTGTCCACAGATCATCCACACAATTAGCCAAGAATGACACGGGGAGATGTGCACAGACGGTTTAATTATATGAAAACGAACAAAACAAACGAAATAAATGTGTAACTCACGATAGAGTTAAAGCCCAATGTAATTGACGCAGAGAAAAACAATGTCATCAAAAATCGAATGAAACGAGTCAAAATATCGTCTCTTGCTGATTCAGAAAATAAAATCTTATTGTATTATTTAATGCTAGGACGCCATTTTTATTGAAATGGTTCGTTTAATTCGATTAATTGAAGACTATTTTAATTATAGCTGGAGCGTAATTACAAATTTATATCTTTCTCGGCGATATAAGGCCGCAGCCAATCTATGGGATTTAACTTCGCCGACATGAGCGGTTCCATAGGCGACGACGGTGTCCATTGGTTAATAAGGAACCCACGCGAACTGTATGGATAAACATTTGTGGAAGTGAAGGGTAGCGGATTGTCTCCGGTAGTTGAACATTTTTTGTTTAGATGATCTGTGTTGATTATGTTTGAACGAGAAGCTTGAAATCTAAAAATTTAAAGATGTAAAACCCTACTAAATCGTGCAATTGAAATAGCTACATGTAAAACAGAGAATAAAGTTTACTTTGAGATAACCAATAATACTAAAAAAAATTAACGCACTTAACATTAAAACAATTAAAATGCATAAAAAATTTGAATATATTTGAAACAGATGAATCCAATAAAAACTAAATCAAAAGCTTCGATAAGGGTTGTAATATAGATCTTCATTATCATATATTAGTGCGTTAAGTAGAAACCAAAAACAGATTAGTGATACAGGTAATAAAAGGTTCATGTGATCACGTTGATGAGTCAGTATAGCTGGCTTTTTTAAACGAAGGGGTGAAATTTCATTGGTTGATCGAAACGAATAGAGAGTGTTAGGAAATGGGGCAAACCCCCAATAACTTTAATTAGTTGGAGGTTAGAAGTGATACTACTAGACTATAAAGTAATTTCCCTCGGGAATGAAACAATCATTTCTCTGTAGTTCACTTGACACAAATATACTTTATACTACTACTACTACTACTACTACTACTACTACTACTACTACTACTAACAGTGCTCAATACATAAGTGTTGAGCACTGTTAAAGTAAATACAGAAACAAAAATATATAAATGTAATATATTATTTTATAATATAAGTATATATATATATATATATATATATAATTTTTTTTATTTATACAGACATGTACAAAAGGCCGCTACACTGGCATGTCAATGTTATCGAACAATAGTGTATTACATCATGTTGTTTCGCTACAAACCGTTTTATTTTTTCACTCTGGCCGGAATTCAATAATGTAACGAAATAATATGAAATAAAATGTTTCGTATCTATTTTCAACCAGATGTTAGGTTTATGTCGATTACCATATAGTTATTTTCTGTGTAAACAATCTGCAATGCATGTGTGTATATATGTGCATGTGTGAATATGTGTACGTTAGTAAGCTTTTATGTTTGTCTGATGTATTCGTGGGTCTCTACACGTTGTCACACACAGCCTTCGTCGGGACCACGGCAGCGAGCGCGTGACAATGATAAATATAAGAATAAGGTAAAAGTGTCCGGAGGTGGCTCGTAGGTCCCTAGGTTCCAATTTTATCAGTAGTAGCGACATGTCATCACCCTCCATCTCTCCGCTTGTCGATCGTTCGGAAGATGGGTTTGGTTTCTTGGGCTACCCGGTGGGTTCTCGTTCCCTGTGTGACTCGACCTCATACTCTAGCCAGCGCTAACCGCCATTCTGAGGTCAGCGCAGCTTTCGTCTGCAAACGGGTCGTTCGGCCTGTTTTTGCCCCACTTATGCGCTTATTCGTCAGCGAGGGTGGGCATGTCATATGCGGTGTCCACCTGTCTCTTGTTTGGATAGATCTTGAGGTCATCGTGGACACACCTCTAGAACTCTTCTATCAGCATCAACTGCCTCAGCCTATCGTGATCTCCATCCACGCTCTTGACCGTATTTCTACCCTTTCACGCGACCTCGCCTCAATCTTAGCCTTCTCAATCTCTATTTGGGGCTGTGAAAGTCCGGGCTAGTCTGACACAAGGTCGTCTAACACATCTTCTTCGAATATATCGTTGTCGACCATGTGCTCCGCTATTACTCTTATTAGCTGGGGTTTCCTAATAGATCGTTTGGGTTCTAACCCTTACGTTGTCCTTCCTTAATCTATTTAGTCCCTTGAATGTGGGAGAACTTAAAAATGCCCTTTACTACCGACATCTTGGTTTTATGCTTTCGCTGTATCGTACCTGCGATATCTCCATTGAGATTGAATTGGAGAAAATATTACAGGCCGATGCCCCCAATCTTGTCACACACAGTCTTCGTCAGAACAACGGCGGCAAGCGCGTGGCAATGATAAATATAAAAAAAGGTAAAAATGTCCAGAGGTGGCTTGTAGGTCCCTATGTCCGAATGTTATCAACAGGAGAGAGGGGAAAGAGGATTCTCCAATTGCAGACATTACATAGAAAACAAGGAAGAATAACGAGCAGGTAAAAGACGACTACAACATCGAGATATAAACAATATTTATTTATAAATTACAGGAAAAGAGATAAACATGTATAAAACAAATAACAAGAATAAACAAGACACAATTTTAACGGAAAGAGATACTGATTAACGTAACTAATGGCGAGCAAAATCCATGAACAAAATAATGCCCTGAAGAGAAAAACGAGTTACTCACTCACAAGTGTAGAATCTCCCTAACGGGAGCTGAAAAGTTCAATGATCAGGGAATGTCATAAGATCACACTCATCCAAGATCAACACTGATCTTTGGATGGAAAACTCATTAGCAGAATGCAAGGAGCAAGTGTTCGGAAGTTATAAGTGCGGATGTTATCGTGGAAGTTCCACTTGGCGCTATGCAATCTTCTCGCGGCGGGGGTGTATTCGTTTCTTCACGACGTTTATTATTGACGGTAGATTTTAGTAAAATGATGTCGAATTAGCTTAGGAAAAATCTCGAGACGACTCCCCGGTTGTGGAATCAGTTCTTCTCATTTTTCTACTTTTTCTTTGTCTTTTCATTTCTCACCGTGTACATTTCGGTGGGATTTGGTTCACTCGACCGGTGGCTCGCTCTTCTATATCTCTCTCGGGCTTACTGTCCGACTCGCGAACTCCGCCGATATGCGAGGGCGGATAGGTGGGTGGGTGAAGATTTCTCTGAGTTGCCGGGTGATGACGCTTTACGCCGATTTGTGGTAACGGCTCCCGGTGTTAGCTGTTGTTTATTTTATCTTCGTTTAAGTGTGTCGCTAGCCGGAGATAAAAAGTTAAACGCTACGACACTTGGCCTTTTGATGTGGGGTCATTTAGGTTCGAGCGCAGCGGGGTATCGCTGGTTATACGTAAGATTTGTTTCTTGTGAAGGTCGGCGACGTCGGTTCACATCTCAAATACAACATTAATTCCATTCATCATTTCCTCGGGCCCAATGGCAAATATAAAGACGGATAAAATTAGATTCTGCTCGCTTTAATAAAATGTCTGTAGATAGAGAATGGTTGAATCAAAATTAAAGAAATAAAATGTATTTTATTTCTCTAATTTTGATTCAACCATCTCCCATCTGTAACAATGTGTATTGATGTTTTATTATATTCTCTTTTTTAGGCCACCTAAACGAAACGTTAGTTGGCTGATTGCGTTGTACCTAGGCCGACTTGTGCGAATTGTGTGCTATTTTCGTTTTGTCTGACTGTGGGTTAGCTGTGACAAAACAACCATGCGCTGTTCATTTCATGTTTCCAAACTTAGATCTACCTATTTAGCTATCCACACTCACTCACTCACTCACTCTCTCACTCACACACACATACACACACAATATATATGTGTGTCTGTGTGTGCGTGTGTGCGTGTGTGTGTGTTTGTAATTGCGTGCTCAACTCATGTGTTGCGCTCTCTAATGAGAGAATAAATGGTTTTCACTTCACGTACAACATAACTCTTCGTTTAAACATTGCGATATCTCAGAGCAAGCGTAATAGCATAAGTAAACTGCTGATGGCATTTACAATTCGGTAAGATTCCGAATTTTAGCATAAAAAACAATCATTACACCTAATTAGTCCGAAAAACCGTGATACAGCGAAACGGCTGCCTGTTGATATATATATATATATATATATATATATATATTATTGTTTTCCTTCAATTTTTTCCATCCATTTTTTTTCAATCAAAATTTGCTTTATTTTTTCATTCATTTTTTCTTCGGGTTTTCATCCAATAACGTTTGTTTTTTATCCATTTTTTCATAAAAATTCTTTTCAGTAACTTCCTTTTATTCTCTTTATATTTTATATTTTCATCCAACTGTTCATTCATTTTTCATTAATATTTTTTTCCATTTATTCATTCATTTGCTTTCATTCAATTTTTTTATTAATTATTTCATTCATTTTTTATTCCTTTTTTCATTCAGGTTTTATTCAGTATTCATTTATTTTTCTTCATTCAATATTTTCATCCTTTTTTTCATTTTTTCATTAATTTTTTTTCATTTTTTATTTCACTTTTTTCACTCATTTTTCTTCATCAAAATTGTCATTCATTTTTCATTCATTTCTTCTCATTAATTTTTCATTTCTTTTCATTCATTTTTCCTATCATTTTTTAAATTCACTTTTTAAATTTATTTCTCATTCATTTGTCTTCATTCAATCTTTGCATTCATTATTTCATTCATTTCTTCTCATTCATTTTTCATTCTTGTTATTTTTCTTTTTTCATTCATTTTTTCTCCTTCATTTTTAATTTTATTGTAATTAATTTTCTTTTCATTTTTAACTCAGTTTTTTTTAAATTCAGTTTTTCTTTCATGTTTCATTAAGTTTTTAAAAATAATTTTTCTATTATGTCTTATTATTTTTTTAATTATTTTTTTCATTAATTTATTTATTCACTTTAGTTCATTTTTTCATTCATTTTTTCATTCACTTTTTCATTTATTTTTGATTCATTTTTGCATTCATTTTTTTATTCATGTTGTCATTCATCTATTCTCATTCCTTGTTTTCATTCATTCTTTTAATTCATTATTCATTCGTTGTTTCATTCAATTTTCTTTTCATTCAGTATTACACTTGGTAAGTTTATTTCTTTGGGTAACTGGTATATATATAAATTATCTTTTGACCATTATTTTATCAATATCATTTACCTTCATATTATTGTGAAATAGAGGGGAAAATAAATTAGGAATTTGCCGGAATGATTTGTTCTACTCGGCGTTGTCCGGGATAAATAATTATAAGATTGCACTATTACTTTTGGGTAAGTGATATATATTAAATCGTTTCGCACTATTTTTTTATCACCATCATTTATTATTGTATAATAGAGAATGGGGTTGAGAAGTTACGAACTAACCGGGGGTATTTCTTCCACTCGGCGTTGTCCAGGATAAATAATTGTTAGATTAGTATTACAATTGGTAAAAAATATACATTAAATCTCTTCGAAAATTTGACTTCATAAACATAATTTAACTTCATATTATTGTAGAAATAGGGGAGTTAGTATAAGTTAGGAATTGACCGGGACCATTTGTTCTTCTCTGCGTTGTCCAGGATCAAAACTTGTAAGATTTCAGTATTACTTTTGGTAATGAATATATAGTAAATCTCTTCGGACTATTGATTTCATCAACATCAAGCAGCTTGTTAATACCGTTACATGAAGTGGTGTGGGATGGATACATTAGGAATTGACCGGAATTATTTGTTTTACTCGGCGTTGTCCGGGATAAATAATTGTTAGATTACAGTATTACTTTTGGTAAGAGGTATATATTAAATCTTTTTGGACTATTCTCTTTATCAACAGCATTTATCTTCATATTATTGTAAAATGTGGGTGCAATAAATTAGGAATTGACCAAGATCATTTCTTCTACTACTTGTACGGAATAAATAATTGTTAGATTACAGTATTACTTTTGGTTAGTGGTATACATATTAAATATCTTCGAACTATTGTCTTTATAAACTTCATTTATACTCATATAATAATAAAATGAAGGTGAGGACAAGACATTAGAAACTGATTGAGACTATTTGTTCTACTTGGCGTTGCCCGGCATAAAAAATTGTAAGATTACAGGTAAGGGATGTATTGTAAATTTCTTCAGACTATTGACTTCATCAACATTAGGTATCTTCTTAATATGTTGAAATTGAGAGGGATTAAGAATTGACTGGGACCTTTTGTTCTACTCAAAGTTGTCCGAGATCAGGAAATATAAGATTACAGTATTACTTTGGTAACTGGTATATGTTAACACTCTTCGGACTATTGTCTTTATCAACATTATTCACTTTCATATTATTGTGAAATAGAGGGGGGCAAGTAATTAAGAAATAGAGCGAGACCATTTGTTCTACTCAGAATTTTTCGGGATCAATAATCATTATCAACATCATTTTTTTCATACTTTGATTTTAACCATACTTTTGGTAGTGTTGTGAAGGCCACCTTACTAACATTACAGTAGCATATTCGGTAATTGAGGGTGGGGCGTTACATAAACTTTTGTTTTACTCGGCGTTGTCCAGGAGCAATAAATATAAGATTACAGTCTTACATTTAAAAGAGATAGCTCCGGTAAATGAATTACATTATTTTCGTTTCAACACATTAAAACAGGAGAGAAGAATGGTCTGAGCGGAGGAGAAAGAGAGGGTTGGTGAGATAGATGGAAAAATGAAAGGGTGCGAAAGGGAGAAAGATATAGAGACAGCTAGAAAGAGATAACATTTTAATATAAAGATGTTACACACACTATTTATCTTCTATTTTATTTTACGTCGGGTAGACCTGCTTGTATATGGAGAGAGAGAGGGAGAGAGAGAGAGAGAGAGAGAGAGAGAGAGAATCTTGACACTGTCATAGATAAAATCGGCTTGAAAATACAGCCTGACAGGTTTATAGATTCCATAAGCGGCGATTTTCTTTATTTAGTTTATATATTTTTCGCATGAAATCCACTTTTTAGTTGAGTTTCGCAATTTAAAAAATATTTTTTTGTGGAATGACGGGAAATGTGATGTCTACACGGAATTTGGGTCAGTTAAAATGGTGGGCGATTTAACATGGCGATGAATTACGCATAGCGCAGGAAGACATGCAGATTATTTTAGTTACAAAAACAATAATCAGAGAGAGAGAAGGAGAGAGAGAGAGAAGAAGAGAGAGAAAGAGAGAGAAACATAGGTTGAATATTATTTCATTAATTTTATATATAATGTAGTATAAGCTTTTCCCCATATCTTTGACTGAAATATCTTTTTTTTAAGCAGAGTTTTTTTATATATAAACATACAGTTTTTATTTAAGAATGTTTTTTTAACATTTCTTTAACATTTCGTCTTTTTCATATTATTCAATTGACATTCTTTGTTTTGTCATTGAGAGAGTCGGGGGAGTGGCACGCACGGTGGGAGTCCTCCTCCTGCTAACATGAAATTGTTAGTTAAATCCTCTATATTCTCATACGCTCCGATGAAACTGTGCGCATTATCTCCCTAGACGTTTCATTTATCATACATTTGACCAATCGCTGAGTTTGTTCAAAATTAGTCGACGGATGTTGACATTTGGCGATATTAAAAGACAACAGTTGGACAGCTAAAGCGACAGAATGGACCCCTAGCAAATGGAAATACTAAAAGGAAGGCGAAAACCCAGTTCGAGAGACGACCTCGACAGTCAACTGGGACCTACATGGCTACGCCTAGCTAGAGACAAAACGTGGAAAGTAACCAGGGAAGGTTCCTCCTCCAGAAGTGATTAAAAACCCTAATGATGATGATTATGATGATAGTATTTTTATAGCTTATATATAATCATCGAGCTTATATATACAATTCCTTAGCGTATTATATATATATCGAAATTAAAAAATACGTCGTTTTCTTTCATTTATGCGAACTATATTTATATTAAAACAACTTAACGCCGAAAATAAATAAGACAACACAGTGGTATATTTACAAGAATATGTATTTACAGAAGTCAAGAATAGTATGTTACAGAAATACTGCTCCGACACTGGGTATTTTCTTCCTTCTCACCACAGAAAAATTTCGCACAAGTCTGGAAGGTGGGTAGAATCAAGCCAGCGCCCCTAAAGAAGGGACACTCTGACCAATTAAAAATTGCAAGGCCAGTCCCGTCGGCATTCCCCGGATGAGACGCTTTAGGCAGTTAATAATAAACTAACTCCTCCTTAAAAAGGGCAGGTGGACCTCTACCCAGACCAATGCAATAGCCCGACAGATAAAAGGCCACCGAAATGTCCCAGTTTCTGCCGGAGTGATTGTCGAGAACAGATCCACGACTGGTATCTTCTGAGCAAGAGAAGCTTCTCCGAAACTGCGGCATCCTTCGTCGTAAACACTTCTATAGATAGTATCTAGAAGAGTTCATATAGTTATAAAATAGAGTAGATCATTATCAGCCATTTAGCATCGCTCCATATGGAGTCAATACTCTTTTCCTTTTAGGATTTATTACAATCAAGTCCGTAAATTTACCTTTTCTTTTTGATGTTCGCTGTTCAGAACCTGTTAGCAGGATTGGTATCTCAAATGAGAGTAGTAAGTGGACCTTGGGTTTACTTTCGGCAGCCTCGTAACTTTTGCTTCCCTTATGTTGTACTTTAGCCCTCACATTTGATGACCGATGTTTCTGACAAAGTAGTCAGAATTGCTGTTTTCTGAGTCGGAATCTATCCATCGTTGGCTAGTTTTTGACCTAGAAGTATTATTTTTTAGCTCCTTCCATCAAGTGGCTTCATGTCTTGTCTGGACGATTTCCATTAAAAACGACATCCATTGGTTCGTCCTCTGGAGTATTCTAGACAGTATCTGAATATCGTTTCCTAATCTGGTTCATGTGTCTGTTGTGGGTAAACTTGTGTCCTTTTTCCATCTCACTCATATTTGCAATCTGTTTATTCTCTACCCCTGTTTTCTGGTAGGATATATTCTTTTTGAACATCCGAAAAAACACACTTTCTCCAACTTTAACGGTCCCCTTCGTGACATTTTATTCACCTCCTAGTTTCTTATGCGTTGGCAATAATCTATCAAATACTGTTTTAATTTTCCTTGGAAATATTGTTATTGTTGTCGGAATGGAAGATGGAACATTGTATACCTGCAAAAATTATTGAATGGCCTTATTCAGCAGGTGTACTTCTCGCCTTCTTAAACGCTCGTTTAAACGTATCCTCGAACCGTTCTGCCTGGCCATTGATTAACGCATGGTATGGCACGATCGTTATATGATCCATTACAAAAGTTTAACAAAATAGTTTGAATTCACTAGACGTGAATTGCGTTCCGTTGTCAACAATACAGTTAACGACCCCGAACCTGGCTAAAAATTCATGTAAAACGCTAATGGTTACTTCCCTGTTGTTTTTTTACATTCTAATATTTCCGACAATTTTGAGAAACTGTCCACCACTATTGGGTAATAAAAACCATCCATTGACCAGTAAAATTTATGTGAATCATCGACCACAGTCAATCAGTTTTCGGCCAGAGTCTGATCTTTATAGTAAATATCTCTGCTACAAAATAACCTTTGTTTAGGTTCACCGCATTTTCAAGGTCTTTGTTTACACTTGTCTAATACACAAAGCTTCTCATGAGACTTTTCATTCTCGAAATGACCGGGTGACTGACATGTAATTATGTTTCTATTTTTTCTGTAATGCTGTAGGAATAATCACTACTTCATCACAGGTTGAATGCACTTCCGAGATTTATCTGTGCTTTAATTTTCTTTTATTGTTTATATTTTTAAAAATCGTTGTCCAATGTTTTTTCTTTTATTTTTTATCGAAATCTCCCTAATGTCGTTATACAATGTATTTTTCACTTCTACCTCATTTTGAAGGGAGGCAATCAGTTTGTCTTCAAGGGATTCAGCACATTTTTGGATTAGTCTAGATAATCCGTCATCATGACTAATTTTTGACGATGGGAGAAACTAAATTGCATAATTGTAATTCAGAAGAATGGTCCCCCATCTCTGCAGTCTGTTTGAAATAAGCGTTGGTAATCCGTTTTTGACCTATAAATCGTTAGCAGTGTCTTAGGGTCGGTTTGCTATACAAAATGTCTACTATGACAAAATACGATGAAATTTGGTGACTGCAAATATGATAGCCAATGTTTCCTTCTCGAGCCACTTTTTTCTGTGTGCAGTACGGTACGAGACGCGTGAGCGATATATTCGAGCTATCCGTATTCCATTTTCTGTAATATGTAGGCTCCAATACCGTACGAGCTAGAAAGAGTAGCTACAGTGATTTCGAGATCTACATTGTAGTGCGTAAAAAATAATTCTGATGTGAGTTTTTTAAATGTCTCCTGGCATTCTGATGTCCAGACCCAATCTTTATCTTTTTTAATAGCTCATTAAGAGGAGCTTGCAAATTGTACATGTCTGGAATAAACACATTACTATTATTTGCTTACACAAGAAAACTTTGTAATGACAATATTTTTCCAGAACCGGCAATTTTTTATCGCCCTAGCTCACTCTAGGTCTGGTCTTTTACCGTCTTTGTCTATAATTTAACCAATATATTTTATTTTTTCCGTAAAAAAATCGCATTTTTGCTTCTTCAATTTATGTTGCCATGAATTTTCTTAAATTCTTCGTGTACATGCATTTTTGCTCGGTGCTTGTAATGATCACTAAAAGGTAGGCTGTTGCAAATTCCAGTTCGCTTGGGAACGTGTCGATTACTTGTTGAAAATGTCTGGTGCCACCTTAACCTCAAATGGTAATCGTTTGAACTTGTACAAACGCCTATGGGCATTTATACAAATAGCTTTGAGCACTTTTCGTCCACAGGTATTTGAAGCATCACGTAAATCAACCTTTGAAATATTTTACTTCGGTTAAGTTTGGCGAACATCTATTCGGAACTAGGCAGGGGCAGTGGTAATCTTTTACTTTATGGTTCAATTCTCTGCAGAAATATGCACAAACACTTTACTTATTTACATAGACTGTAGGCGAAACCCACTCACTGTACTCTATTTTTGATATTTCCATATTTTCGATTTAATTAAATCAAATTGACGAAGAATTAAATAAACATTTAATTCATCGTTAATATTATTTAATGATGCGAATAAAACATTTCTTTTATAAAATAATGGTTCAATATTTGGTTTAATTCAAACAGCAGTCATTTTTAACACCAAAGAAAACTTCCTAAATCTTTAGAAATATATTTCTTTAGTCTCTCTGCTTCGACATTTAATGTTACAACATTTTGACAAATAAAATTCATGAGCATATTCCATAATTTTAATTTCTTCACCAGTCTATGATCATGAGGTTGCTTGAGTAGTTCAATACGAACATTCTTAATTTTAAAGTTTTTCCTTTAATCTTATGTTAAAGATTAGTTCGCCCTCAAATTTTATTTGTTCACCAATGACGCTTTTAGCTATATGTCTCGTTTTTATCACAGTTGGTTTTCCAATTTTTTTTACGTTGTAAGATTTATTATTGACAGATCTGAGCCGGAATCAGTTTGTAACTTAATATTTTTATTAATTATTTTTTCTTGCACAAAGTTCCGGATATTTTGAGCTTCGTCACTTTTAGCAATATTAATAAGGCTTTTTTTTTACTTTATTTTAAACCGTGCAGTGTGTACTTTTGTGCTTCATGCGACTGCAATTAAAAAACTTTTTATTTCATATGGACACTCTTTCTACTAATGCAATTGCCCGCAACCAAAACACAGTTTAACAGGCAAAATATTTTTCTTTAGTTAATAAAATGTTGTTGGTTAATTGATATTCTTTTGTTACCGATTTTTCTAATATGTGACATTCCGCTTTGCCCAATGTCTCTTGAATCTTGGCGAACACTAATAAAACGTTGACAGTACTCTGAAATAAGTTGAAGTATAAAACTTAGTGCATTCCTCTGATTTCAGCATACATATTTGATACTAAACCCTGTGCGAATATTGGAGATATTAAATTGTTAGCGCTCAACTTCGCAGTGTTTGTTAACTACGCTAGCAAATGTCGTGTAGTCTTTGTCTTCATACATTTTAACCTTTGTAAAAAAGAGAGATTTTAAGGCTAAACAATTCAGTTAATAATTGTACCGCTTCACTAAGGTCGCTGGCTTTTTATGGCAATATATAATTGACGAATTTAATATGTTCAATATTACCCAACTTTCTTTAAAGCAAACGAACCTTTTTAAAATCGGTCCAATTCGTACAGTCTGTATTATAAAGATCTTTGTATCGCTTAAAATACGGAGAAAATGTAATTTCGTTTTCAGGCTCGTAAGAAAAATTATTGACACCGCTCTAAATGGCGTTTTGTGAAAATTCACTTTCATATTAAACATTTTTACCCCTATTCGATAATTCGTATATTTTCTTCTGTTCTTGTTAGGTATGAAGAAACAATTTTTCAAATCTTTTCATTTGCTGCAATTGTTTTACTTGAAATTTCTTTTCTAGTCGAAGTTGTTCTCGTTAGTGTTTAATGGTATCGAACTGGCAGTGTTAAATTCATAAATTTTCGTTCCTTTAAATTAGGCTACTGATTTTTTGTGTATTTTTTATACAGTCGTAACTTTTCCGACTGGAAGATAAATTCTTTATTTATATTTATGTAAGTGTAATGGATAGAGCAAATCACCCCCACATAAACGACAAAAATAGTCTTTGCTGTACAAGAAAGCTTGGAAGGGAAAGTTGCATAGCGGCCATGTGAACTGATGAAAAGAAAGGAGTTAAAAATGAAGATAGAACAAACTGGAGAGCAGCAGAAACCATGGTTTATTGTTAGAAGATTGTCCCGGATATTCTTGGTGTTGTGCATTGGTTTCTTACAATAATTTTGTTCAAACTTATTGACATCTTCCTGATTAAAACTAGTCTTAGAGTCTTTAATTCCGCAGATTTGGTACACCATGTGTGTTAAAAATCCAGTATGTTTTTTTTTTAACTTTTCACTGTTTTAATTATGTTGTATATTCGCTTCTATTTGTGGGCGTGTACCAGTTTTCATCTCCGCCGGTGGGTGTATCTTGTTGTAATCGATAAACGCATGGATTCCGGGGTTTGGTTTTAGAATATTTATTTCACAGAAACGACGAACAGATTGTGTGGCTTTTTCCCGAGACAGAGAGTGAGAAAGAGAGAGAGAGAAGGAGAGAGAGAGAGAGAGAGTTAGAGAGAAAAGTGAAATTGTTATGGAAAATATTCAGGCCATTTTTGCGTCACTGAGCGTCGGCCCCTGCTGCTAGCATATACCACCGCTTCGCACCTCCTCCCTGCTAGTCAGAAACAAAAAAGGCTCGACAAAGTCTACCACCGTCTTGACATCACTTCCGACTTTTGTTTTGGCTCCTACTCTCAAAATACCTACTAGGGAGGTATTTTCCTACGTCCACTCTTTTACATTCGTTCAATTTAATTTCTAAACTAAAAAAAACTAAGCAAAACAAAAAACAAAACAGAATACATCCATTTCATGCCTATATTTTTCTTTATGGTCGGATATCTAATTTTAAGTAGTTATCCCTATTGCTACTAATCATACAATTCGGCACTTTCAACATAACTCCAGAACCGAATATCTACCCACCCCGATGATTCGTTAAACCAATGTCCGGAGTCGGCTACACATGTTCGTTGTCTATTCCTTCCAAGGGGGCTACCCCATAATCTCGGAGCTGGCGACTCACCTTTTACAATTTTTTTTCCAAGGAACCCCATTCATCTCCACATTGAACACATCCGATTTTCTTAACTATTATCGAAATGCCGGCCGTTCCGCCTTGAACCGAGAACGAGTTCAATTTTCACGAACCTAATTCCACAATAAATCATCCGGATTCGTTACGTAGCTGCGGTACTTTCTTAGGTTTCACTTACCCACAAAACAACAATGACTTCTCTGTCATCCTCATCTCGTCCGCTTTTCTATATGTAAAGCAATTTCCCCGGTCTCCTCCAAGTTCTTAACAGCAACTAGGCTGACTGGACATAATATAACTAGTTCGCTCCTTCGAGCCGCTCCATACTATGGAACACCACGAGAATTCTCTAATGTAACCCTCGTAAGGGGGTTTGCAATCCGCCTTTGACCCCAATACCATTTCCTTGACCCCGAAGAAAACAAAAATAAGTGCTGTCAGCATATACGGAATCGTTCACACCACAAGGGTTCTTTTAGTTACATAACTTAGCCGACCAAGAACTTAATTCATTTACGCTAGTCACTGCTTTTTTAAAAATAATTATTCCAATACAAAAAAATTCAGGCTGAGCAAAAAAAGGAAATTTAATTAAATAACTTTCTCACTTCCCCCGTACAACCACCATCACTTACAGATTCAATGCCACAGCAAGAACAACAATTTTACAGAATTTTCGAATCTACGGAAATTCTTTTTAATAATTCAACAATTACAATTTTATCCTGTCTCTCCAATCACTACATTTCTAATTCACACATTTTTTCTCTTTTCTTTTCTTCATTTTTAAAGCTAAAAGTTTTTTTTAAAAAAAGGCAAGAAGAGAAACAACTAATCAAAACAAAAAAAAAAAACAAATGAACAGGACAATCGTCCCCCTTCTTCTCTCTGCTTTTCTCCTTTTCCATTCTTACTCTCTCTCTCTCTCTCTCTCTCTCTCTCTCTCTCTCTCTCTCTCTCCAAAGGATCACAACTGGAAAGAAAACAACAAACAAATCAAAAACAGAAAATTCCGGAAAACAATTATACATACAAGCCAAGAACGCATTTCCTTTTTTTGAAAATAAAAACAAAAAAAACAAAAAAAACAAAAGAACATGAAAACCGACAATGTTGAACTCAAGCAACGTTTCGCCATTGAAAAGAATTTTTTTAATAAGCAAAAAAAAAAGAAAGTTTTATGAAACAATTATACATACAAAATAAACACGTATATCTTTCTTGTTTTTTGTGAAAAGAAACAAAACAAAATCAAACAAAAAGAGAACACGAAAACCAACAATGTTGCACTTAAGTAATAATTGAGAAAATAATTAAAAAAACATTTCCTGAACAATTATCGTGCAAGCTAAACACAGATCTCTTGTTTTACTTTTAAGATTAAAAAGAACTGACAAGTTCAATTTACGTTTCTTTTCCATAAGTTAGAAAATTCATTAAATAAACAATTCACATTTATTTAAATGTGACCACTCTTTCTTTCTTCTCTTTCCCCCTTTCCAATTAAAAAAGAAGCATTTCTTTTTTCTTCCCTCCAACCCCCGCGTGCACCGAAACAAGACACAGCCCGAATGACAATGCAATTCAGAAAAAAACAAAACAAACAAACATGGCGACCAGTACAACAATAATAAAAAAAAGGTCAGTACGCAACGCCGACACCTCGTATTGCGGTGAGTTCAGACTTTTTTTTTCGTTTATTTTTTCTTATCCACATTTTCGTCTTTCCATCTAGCTTTTGTTCATAACAGTTTTTTTCTATTTGGTCCCCCGATTTATAAAATCGGCATGAGGCATGTCCGTCCGTCCGTCCGTCCGTCCGGATTTTTCTCCGCAACCATCGATTGAATTTCTCTGAAATTTTGCATGAAGTTGTAACTTTGGTTAGGTTAGAAAGTGACGTTCTCCGATTTTTGCGAAAAAATCTGGGTAGCCCCCAGGGGGTGAAAAGGCCCCGAAATGACAAAAAAATGTTTGCCCTATAACTTTTCAGCCATCCATTCAATTTCTCTAAAACTTGGCCAAAATATGGAGGCAATTGTTCCTAATAGAAAATAAGTATCGCTGACCTTGGGAAAAATCTGGTTCGCACCCTCCGGGGGTCAAAAGCCCCCAAAATGGCAAAAAATGAGCCTTTTCTCTCATAACGTTTGATCCATCCATTTCTTTTTTACTGAAACTTTGCCAAAATGTAGAGGCAATTGTTCTGGATATAAAATGAGCATCCTTGACCCCAGAAAAATTCTGGTTCGCACCCCCAGGGGGTCAAAGGAGGGTCAAAAATGCCCCAAATTGCCCAAATTTATTGCATTTTACACTCGCCACATCGAGTCACATACAGAGGAGGTCCACGCACGCGCGGCTTGTTCTTTTATAAAAGTCTCCTGAAAACAGTTAAACAATGTCTGATGTCCTTGTATCTTTTCCCCCCTCTCTCTCTCTCCCCCCTCTCTCTCTCTCTCTCTCGCTTACGCTTTCTCTCTTTTCTTTGTCATAACATTTTACTCAACGAACACACTCCCGAAAAAACAACTCGAAATAATGGAATTCAAACAAACAAAAAATAAATTTGTTTATTTTTATATCATCTCTTTTCTCTTCTTTCTTTTTTTTCGTTTAACTTAACAGTCTCTTCGTAACAATTAATAATACGTAAGGCAAAATTTTAAAATTTAGTTCCATTTTTGCGCCACTGTGCGCCGGATTATGTTGAATCCGAATAAGTCCGAGTTATCAGTGTTGTGACATTGAAGAACCGACAATAAATAAGATAACATGCTGTTATATTTCAAAAAGTGTGTATTTACAGAAGTACGGAATAGTATATTACAAAAAGACTGTTCCGAGACTGATTTATCCTTCGTTGTAAGCTCCTCTATGCATAGTGTCTAGAAGAATCAATATAGTCACCAAATAGCGTAGATCACCATGGCACCATAACACTTATCTAATTCAGTGATGCAAAAACATGTCGAATACTCTATATATTGATCGGAAAACACCCAAAGCACACCTTAGAATATTTCAATGCCCGGTTGTGCGCAAGCAACTAACTCAGCAGGCTACCTTTGCTTTTACAAGTTTAGCTGCAAAAATTACAACGTAATCACTAGCTTCCGTTTGTATATATGTGTTCTGCCCACGTTTATTCCTTACATAATTGTTAACTGCCATGAATCACAAGTCGCTGAATAGATAACTTATTATCCTCCTTTTCCAATTTTATACGGACTAGTGTTGCATATACCCCTCCCCCAAGAGAACATCTAATAATATGTCACGATCAAATAAAATATATTTTTGCTATCGAATGCAAATAAACAAATCATAACAGCAGAATTAAATCGTGTCTTTCGCTCCTCCTGTGACCGATGCAAAATTAAATCATACTTTGTGTCTCTAGCGTTCAATTACAGCGCTTCTCGGCAACCGAAGGATTTCACCCGCGACCGTCTCCATGGAGCGAATTCCCGCTCTGGAATTTAAGAAGAAGAATATTTCGACTTTCAAGAAGGACGATTTATTAAGCTGTTAACGTCGCCTTCTTTTCTACTAGCATTCCGAGGCTACGGAAATCTGTGTCTTTCATCCCTTCATTTATAATCTGTTCTGAAATAATTTTTCAAACGTGCAGTCCACTTCACAGCTTCCCAACGAACTTAATACTTATCTCGCTCACTCTCTATTTAAGCAATGTGCCGTCATGTCAGTTTCTAGCATAAAGTACATTGAGGCAATATCTGAGTGCATAAGTTCAACCCATAAACTTAATTTCTTGATTATGTGTTAACGTTCTCTGCGAACCCAAATCATCAGACATGTACATGTCCTAGCAAAACGTACCATTACTATTTAATACTAGTTGACCTGGAGAAGCTTAGCCAAAATAAAGCTATAGCTGAAACATGTCTACAAATATGTAGCCAAAATATTTGCATAAATATGTATTATTATTATACTAATACATTACTGCTATTGAGCACTCTTATATAAATATGGTAAGAATTCATCGGATTCATTAACCAATTCTTATGAACGAAATTTCAAGACTAGAATTACTAATATACATATTATAAATTTTGAATTTCTTGTATTTCCATGAACTTAATTTTACCTTTCAATTTTACCTTTTATATTTTAATTTCGAAACTCAATTTCAGTTTTTATATTTGTCGAGATCCATTGATTTTAACTCTGTATTCTATTTATATTATTTTTCTTCTTCTCTTTTTCATTATAGAACTTTACCCTTATCCTATATTTATAAATTTCTCCGGACGTTTTATGCACAGAGCTATGCCATTAACGTAAGAATGCACTTATTCGTACACGTGTTTATATATGGTAGAATATGCGTATATGAGACGAAGTAAATATGATTATATATATGTATATATTCGTGTATATGTATATATCGGTGTGCGCATTATATGTATTTACGTGTTGTGTTGTGTGTATGCGTTTATGTATGTATATAGGTATGTATGTATGTATGTATGTATGTATGTATGTTAGAAAATTTATTTGTTACGTGTAAATACGTGTGTTGCATCTATGCCTGTTTGCGTAATGTTTATGGATAATTGATAAGTTTGTCACCGATATATTTACGATGTAAAGTCTGTTATGCTGTATATATGTGTGCGTGTACATGTATGTGTATAGACGTATTGATGCTGTCATATGTATGTGTATACAGTTAAGCATATAAAACAACAGTTATCATTCATATTTGAACAGAAATCTGTGTATTTCAGAGACCCAGTAAAGTGTTTGTCATGTTCACTTATCTCCGATAATTTCAGAATCATAAATTCTTTTTCAGAAGGAAAAACAGAAATTACTTGTAGTATAGCCAAAAAGTCTGTTTTTTTAATTAGTTGTTCAACGAATTGCAAAATTCAGCAATAGAGTTGTCAATAATTATTAAAAAATGTTTATGTAGATATAAAAGTTTAAAAATATAGACACACACATATATAAATGTAACAGAAAACATATTTAGGATATTAGGTCTGTTATGTATACATATCATGTGTGTGTATATATATGTGTATATATATGTGTGTATAAATGTATATATATATGTATATGTTTATAGCTATGTATATATATATATGTGTGTATGTATGTATGTATGTATGTGTATGCAAGATACCAAGTTTTTATGTATCTGACAAAAACCTTTGATATCATCAATTGCAGTACACGTGGGAAGATTCTTGGGAAACTAGGCTGTCCTGCAACTTGGCAGTTAAAAACCTCGAGTGAACTTTAATGGGTTACTGTCTGATCAAATATCAGTTGATAACGATGTCAAACAGGGTGATATCTTTACTCCCACATTATTCTCAATATATTTTGCTGTGATGCTGGTGCATACTTTTAAGGATTGCAATATTGAGGTGAAGATTCGGTTTCGTACAACAGGCAAACTTTTTAACTTTAGACGTCTCAATGCTAAGTCAGAACTTTGTTCTTGAACTTCTATATACAGATGATGCAGACCTTGTTTCACATACAGAGGAGGACATGAAACTGATTATAGATATCCAGTGCATGTGAAGCATCAGTCGAAATAAACGCGTGTTATGCATTCCTCTCCTATATTAAACCAAACATTCTGGTTGATGGGAAGAGATTAAAGGTTACGGAAAGCTTTGTGTATCTTGGTAGTACGCTAAGTAGGGATTGTACGCTTGATGCTTCGATAAATCACAGAATAGCCAAAGCCAGTTATGCTTTTGGCAAACTGGAGAAACGTGTAGTGTCATATCATGGAATTAAATCAAAGACAAAACTTAGAGTTTATGAAGCATGCGTTATAACTACTCTGCTATCTCACGCCTGACACTGTAATCCTTGAACGGTCAAATAGCACCAGTATAGAAACCCACATCATTAAAAATCAGATGCGCTGGTGGACTGGACATCCGGTTAGGATGGAGAACAAAAGACGCCCTAAACAGCTTGCGAGATAGATAGAGGAAGAGAAAACAACATAGACCAAGAAAACGGTTTAAAGATGCTCTGAAAAACAACTTGAAACTACTTGAGCTGGGAAGCACAATCGGAAGACCGACAAAAACATCAGAGAAAGATAGAAGGATTTTGAAGAGCGTCGTGTAGATCATGCTGTCTTAAAGCGTATTTTAAGAAAGCAAGATCAAATTATAGTATGAGAGAATATACAACAGGAACTGAAGTGCACTGTATGTGATAGATTTCTTCTGTCAAAAACTGGATTTGTAAATCATCTTAAATCTCACAACCAAAGACAGGATCAACAGTTTGATGAGGAGGCTATAACAGCCCAGCCTGCAGTGCTATTTGTGGTCTAATCTGCAAATCTAAAATTGGCTTCACAAGGCATTATGGGATTCATAATTTTAACTTGTAGGCACCTTTACCAAAAGGAAAGTTTTCGTGTCACGTGTGTGAACGTCCATGTAAGACTGAAACTGGGTTAAAGAGACACCTACGTGCGCAAAGCTGCGCAGCAACTAAATGAAGAGATGGCCCACTTCTGTCAAGACGAATCAATCACCATGTGTATGCATGTATATGTATAGTCATGTGTGTGTTATATATGTATATATGAAAAAAGGAAAACCTAAAAAAATATTTATGTATTCCTCAACGTTTCGTATTTATATCAAGACTTTTTATGTGCGGTTTTGCGATGCACTTTAAATGATATTGATTTACTCCTCTCCAGGAGTTAGGCACAAGGCCAGTTTTTATCTTACTCCCACAAGTAAGATGTGACCCAAGGTCGGGTCGGGAAAGTGGGTTTTAAAAATTGCCTGGGCAGCCCCGTCGGCATTCCCCGGTAGGGGCGCATCAGGCAGTAAGCAATAAACTTACTCCTCCCCAAAGAGGAGAGGCGAAGCCTGGGAGGGTGGACCTCCTAGAACTGCACAGGACAGACCCATAGACTGGCGTAAATCAAGCCCCGAAGGCCAAGACAATACCAGTCTATGAGGTGCAATATCCATCGGAACAGATACTACACTTTGATCTTAGCCAAAAGGCCAAGAAAGGATAGCTATTGCTAGATGTTATTATAAGTGTGTCTAGAAATTGTATCGAGTTATTTTTTTCTGTTTAATAGGAAACTTTTTTAAGGGTTCGACTGTGTTTAATTAGTTTTTGAGATTTTTAATTTGTGTGTCTTCGGGGAGAAAAATTAGAATCTCGTCAATATATCTAATGTATTCAGTGGTAACTAGAGGTAATCAGAATTTGAATGGGTCAGATTTCAAGACTTCTAAGAATAGACAGGCTAGTACTCCACTCACGAGGGAGTCCGAACTTTTGCTTGTAGAAATTATTGCCAAATTGAAAATACGTCATGTCAGTGATACATCTAATTATCTCTATTATAGTGTTGGGAGGAAACGATAAATTTATGTTTATCCTTTTTTAGGTGCATATGGAGTAAAGTTAAACATTTTTATGGGGACATTAGAATATAAAGATATGACGTCTAAGCTGTGTATAGTTTTGTTTTGTACATTAATGTTTTTTATTTTGTTCAATAAGTATCCGCGTTTTTTATAAAGGAAGTGCTGATGGTGCCCATTAGTGGAATTAGAATATTGGTTATGGCTCAGGAGATCTTATGCGTGGTGCTACCGACACCAGTTGGGGCACTTCTGCAACATTTATAATGATCCGTTAATTGGTTTAGGAGTGAATCATATACATACAATTATATAAACGTATAAACATACCTTACTTTATAAAGATACATATGCACATGTATTTTGACGATTCAAATCACTCTTGAAATCAAGTTCCAAATAAGAAACATACACAAAAAGGTATTATAGTTGTTTACGGCTGTTTTGAGGCAGTCTTTATTTTAAGTAACAGAATGCACCATAATGATTTTTAAACACAAGACTATAATCACTACAAAACTGTACTATATCAACAAGAAAATGTTACCGATTCTACCAGAAACAAAGCAAAAATCACAAGAAAAGGTCCGGTATAAAATACTTTCAATAACAAAATGCATATTATCATAATCTAAAAGAGAGATTCCAAATAGACGAACATTCGCCATATTTGTTTTTCAAAAATTTTAATCATATAAAAGGGAAATAATTTCAAAAAGAGATAAATCGTATTTCTTTTACATAAAAATAAAAGAAAAGAATTCTAATATATTACCAGATAATTTTTGTGCCATTTACATCTACAAACTACGCAAAATACTCCACTCAGATAACAAACAGACACGCATAGACAGACGATCGTATATATATATATATATAAAGAGAGAGAGAGAGAGTTTTTTGATTAATTTAGAAATTAATTTTTGCGTACACATGTCTCAATTTTGTGCACGCAAAAATTAATTTTTAAATTAATAAAAAAATCTATATATACAAAAAATTAATTTATAAATTAATTAATGAAAAAATCTCTCCATATATATATATACACACACACACACACACACACATACATATACATATATATATATATATATATATATATATATATATATATATATATACAATCCAGTTCGCTCATTCTGATTCATACTTCTTCCTGCATATTGTATTCGGTCGTTTCTAATCGAGAGAGAGAGAGAGAGAGAGAGAGAGAGAGAGAGAGAGAGAGAGAGAGAGGGAAATAGAGAGGGGAGTGATGGGGAGATTAATGGTGGAAATCAATCCAATCGCGTCTCAAAAAGCTGCTGAATGCCCTTTCGAGATTAAACGGATTGATTTATCTGCTTTTCTCATTGGATATTGATGACCTCTCATCGTTTCTTTCAGCTCAATCGTTTGTAAAAAGCAATCAATATGATATAAGAATTTGGGCTTTCAATCAAACCCAGTGAATATATAACGATACGGATTAGATCAACGAAAAATAAGATATATCTATTGATTGATATCTTTATGTTATTTAATATATATTAATATATATATATATATATATATATATATATATATATATATATATATTAATATATAAATATATGTAGATAGATAGATAGATAGATAGATATAGATATATTTATATATAAGATACCAGAGCATTCAGCTATAATTATCCATCGTTCACTATTCCAAAAAGTAAAGATTAGTTTGCGTAAAATCTTTGAAAACTTTTCAATTTATAGGAAGCTAGAAGAATTATTAAAAGAACTCCGAGGTTGTAAGTCTTAAACTTTTCTTGTGCGTTAACTAGTAATCATTTAGATATTAATGTTTGTAGATAAAGTCTTGTCAAGTTAGGCAAGATGTAGGAGTCAGCAAGAGATCAGGCAGTTAACGATTGAGGTCATAGTTCTGCATGTGAAAAATAGCTGAACGGAAATGGCTCCATGGAGCAACGAAAAAAAAAGCGTAAAGTTAGATTTAAAGGCAACAAGCGCAGACTGAATAACTGAATGACTGAATCAGTAAATGACTGAATTAGAGAATGACTGAATTACTTAATCACTACATGACTGCATTACTGAATTACTGAATGACTGAATAACTAAATGACTAAATAACTAAATGACTAAATGACTGAATCATTAAATGACTGAATCACTAAATGACTGTATTACTGAATGACTGAATTACTGAATCATTAAATGACTGAATCACGTAATGCCTGACTCACTAAATGACTGAATTACTGACTGACTGAATGACTACATGACTGAATTACTGACTGACTGTATGATTAAATGACTGAATGACTACATGACTGAATCACTAAATGACTGAATTACTGAATGACTGAATTACTGAAACGTTAAACGACTGAATACTAAATGACTGAATCACTAAATGACTGAATTACAAAATGACTAAATGACTGAATTACTGAATGACTGAATTACTGAATGACTAAATGACTGAATGACTAAATGACTGAACCATTAAATGACTGAATAACTAAATGACTGAATTACTGAATGACTTAATGACCGAATGACTGAATGACTGGATGATTGAATGACTAAATGACTGAATGACTAAATGACTGAATGACTGAATTACTGAATGACTGCATTACTGAATCACTAAATGACTGAATCACTAAATGACTGAATCACTAAATGACTGAATCATTAAATGACTGAATCATTAAATGACTGAATCAATAAATGACTGAATTACTGAATCCTTAAATGACTGAATCATTAAATGACTGAATCACTAAATGACTGAATTACTAAATGACTGAATGACTGGATGACTGGATGACTGAATTACTGTATTACTGAATCACTAAATGATTGAATCACTAAATGACTGAATTACTGGATGACTGAATTACTAAATGACTGAATGATTAATGATTGAATGACTGAATGACTGAATTACTGAATTGCTGAATTACTGAATACTAAATGATTGAATCACTAAATAACTGAATTATTGGATGACTGAATCACTAAATGACTGAATCACTAAATGACTGAATGACTGAATTACTGAATGACTGAATTACTGAATCACTAAATGACTGAATTACTACATGACTGAATCACTAAATGACTGAATTACTGAATGACTGAATTACTGAATGACTGAATTACTTAATCACTAAATGACTTAATCACTAAATGACTGAATCACAAAATAACGGAATCACTAAATGACTGAATAACTGGATGACTGAATGACTAAATGACTGAATGACTAAATGACTAAATGACTGCATTACTGAATCACTAAATGACTGAATGACTGAATCACTAAATGACTGAATGACTGAATTACTGAATTACTGAATCACTAAATGACTAAATGACTGAATCACTAAATGACTGAATCAGTAAATAGCTGAATGACTAAATGACTGAATTACTGACTGACTGAATGACTAAATAACTAAATGACTAAATGACTAAATGACTGAATCATTAAATGACTGAATCACTAAATGACTGTATTACTGAATGACGTAATTACTGAATCATTAAATGACTGAATCACGTAATGCCTGACTCACTAAATGATTGAATTACTGACTGACTGAATGACTACATGACTGAATTACTGACTGTCTGTATTACTAAATGACTGAATGATAACATGACTGAATCATTAAATGACTGAATCACTAAATGACTGAATTACTGAATGACTGAATTACTGAAACGTAAAACGACTGAATCACTAAATGACTGAATTACTAAATGATTGAATTACAAAATGATAAAATGACTGAATTACTGAATGACTGAATTACTGAATGACTAAATGACTGAATGACTAAATGACTGAACCATTAAATGACTGAATAACTAAATGACTGAATTACTGAATGACTTAATGACCGAATGACTGAATGACTGGATGATTGAATGACTAAATGACTGAATGACTAAATGACTGAATGACTGAATTACTGAATGACTGAATTACTGATTCACTAAATGACTGAATTACTTAATGACTGCATTACTGAATCACTAAATGACTGAATGACTAAATGACTGAATCACTAAATGACTGAATCACTAAATAGCTGAATGATGTAATGACTGAATGACTAAATGACTCAATCACCGAATGACTGAATGACTAAATGACTAGATGACTTAAAAATCAGTGCCGAAAAATGCAAGAGCTGTCGGGTCCGATCTCTGCAACTCCTAACCTCCCCCTCATGTAGGCAACACCAACCGCCTGAATAAAAAATGAGAGTTAGTATTCGTTTCTTTGTTTGAGTTGGGACCGACTTTGATTACACAACGAGAAGTCCTCAGTCCTGGAGGACCGCTGTGGGTGAACCTGTAAATATACCAGGTATGATGCTATCTTATATTGAACTGTACTTATAGTGACATACATAGTGTCAGACCTCCCTCTGGAATTGAGAATAATCTATTATGTCAAGAGCAGTTGTGTGTGTCCAGCTAAAAGTTGGAAACTACGCAAGACATCCACAAAGATGATATATTCTTATTCAGAATTGCCTCGTACAGAATATGGGCACGTTTTTTTTAAGTAATATTCATTCATTTGTGGATCACCAGGAAAAAATAGTCAGTGCGGGGTCGACATTTAGAGCGATTTTTTCCCCATCAACCTTTCGTCTGAAGCTCGAACTAAAATACACGTTTTTGGCCTTTGGGCTAAATTCAAAGTATAATATCTGCTCTGTTAGCTGTCGGAGAAGAACCTTTTCTTGACTGGGGAGAAGAGGAAAGGGTAATGAGGAGGGAAGAGAGGGAAAGGCTGAAGAAATGAGGAGATAGGGGAGAGGATTAAAAAAAGAAATAGAGAGAGGTAGAAAGAGAGGTAGAAAGAGAGGTAGAAAGAGAGAAGATTTAAAAGAAAGATGTAACACATATTTTTAACTCTTCTATTTTCGTTGTCGATGTCCCGGGCAACGCCCGGTAGCCATGCTAGTATAACATGAGGTAAAATAGATTACTTCAAGATCTATTAAGCTCAGGGTTAACTTATTTGAGTATGTTTACCCACGAATATGTGTTTCTTTGTGAATGAAAATAAATGAGAGGTAAGCAGCGTGTGTGCGTGTTTTCTTTTTTGCATGTGTTCGCGTTCGCTAAATATGTGTTAATGATAACCAGAGCTTCGATAGCTCGTAGAAACATAATTGCATTTTTCTGTATGGATTTTCAATCGGTGAAAATAATTCTTTTTTAATATTTGTAGTTTGTCGTGAACGTCTAGCGGCTCTGTCTTGACGCTGCGTGGTTTACTATCTATTTAAAGCTGCACTTGAAATGTCGATGATGATGATGATGATGATGATGATGATGATGATGATGATGATGATGATGATGATGATGATGATGATGATGATGATGATGATGATGATGATGGTCCTCTCGCTTGAAGGAAAATTAACATACGCAATTTATTACAACAATTTGTGCGTTTATTGTATCTTAGTTGTCGCTTTTGCATGGTGAAGGGAAAAGAGAAACTACGGTTTGCGCTGAATCCACATCTTAAAACCCCATTTGATACGTTCTGTTCGACTCGCTCCCCGTCGCTTTCTACCTGACTAAATCTTCCATAACTTCGTTGATGAAGTCACTCCTAACGTGATTTCTACTTACGCTTTCACCATTCACGCGCTTGTTAAACTTGACCTTCTGACCTCGACACACAACCATTTTGCTAAGGTTCCTTTTGATCGGTTTAAAGCTTCCACTTTGACACTATACAACAGTATTATTATCTTCTACATGTTACTTTCAACCTATATTGTTACATGTAATTTTATAAGTTTTATTCAAAGAAATGCCCCCCCCCCCAAAATGTTTTGAATGTTGATGTTTAGAAAACATTGCGGAGACCAGAATCTAATAATAATTCGCTAAATGTCCGCCCGTCCGTTAGTGAATCTACCTAAAAACCGATGAGTAGAAATGTATGAAATGTTCTGCATATCTATCTTCGAATCGATCAATGAAAGCAAAAAACCAACTCCTACGTAATTGGGTGGGAGGTGTTCAAATTCAGTAGCGTCGTCAATATTTTCTTTGTAAACATATTTGATATTCATACTTTTATGAATGGTCGATCATGGCACCAAAGTCGCATGAAAGGCTCCAAAATGGTGCTTTCTAGTTGGCAGACGCTTCGCTCACTTTCTACTTTCTTGAAATGATTCTGCTTCTGCCTTCATTTTTCGCGATTTGCGGAAACACACACTTGAAAATGATTTTTTTCTTCCTTTGATTCCTTGCAGCCCGCTTTAAACTTACCAAAACTTACTAAAAGCTACAGCGGAATTGTATGTGTTAATTGGTCCCCCGATTTATAAAATCGGAGGACTTATGTTTTGAGGCATGTCCGTCCGTCCGTCCGTCCGTCCGTCCGTCCGTCCGGATTTTTCTCCGCAACCATCCATTGAATTTCTCTGAAATTTTGCATGAAGTTGTAACTTTGGTCAGGTTAGAAAGTGACATTCTCCGATTTTTGAAAAAAATTTGGTTAGCCCCTCCCCCAGGGGGTCAAAAGGCCCCGAAATGGCAAAAAATGACATTTTTTGCCCCATAACTTTTCATACAGAAGGGGGCCACGCACGCGCGGCTTGTTATAATTTAGAAACACACGTTAGGAGGATTGTGGCACATCATAATATAGATATTCGCTGAGATGGGACTTGTAGAAGAATTTTGAAAATAAGAAAGAAAGAAACTAATAATCGGATTTTAATAAAAACTTCAGGATATGAAATGATTATAGAAAGCCTTTTATCTTATATAAAAAGTAAATTTAGAATTTTCCTTATTTCTTTAACCGGTATAGCTTTATAAACAAAAGCTTTATATTGAGTTTAGCTTCGTATGTGCTTTAGTCGTACGTGTTTTGGAAAAGTGAATTCGCCGATTTTATAGTCTATCCGCTCAGCGCAGAGTGACTAACCCTCCTTCCACAGTAATAAGTCCTCATCTTTCGACCTAAATCACTGTAAGAGAAATACGATAGAAATCTAACTAGTGTTTATTTTTTCGCATTACACCGTCCGTTCACTCACTTCGTATTAATCACTACGCTAATCAGCAATTGCACGGCTATCACAAAAGACTTTCTAAACTTTCGTTTTCAGATTACAAATAATACACAAACATCAACAATGTCTTTTCTAATGACGTTCTTATAATATACATAAACAACGTCTCCTACATTTCTTTGTTTAAAACTCACACATAATACGATATTATGCGATACATATCTCTATTGTTTGTTACACACGCCTGCTTAGATTTTTGTTTACTGAATGAAAGAAAAAGGATGCATATCCGTTATAGTAGCAGTCGTTCGTTTTAGTTCTGCTCACGTAGCAACAAAAAAACAGTTCTCACCGGCCAGTCTTCATATAATCGTCTGTATAATCATGGCGTCGCGCGGGAAAGTAGGTCAGTTACCAGCGAAACACAGGCTCCTGTGTTTTACGCTTAAACGGTTGTATTCTTATGAATACTATTTAGATAAATTACTTTATTTACGAAATATATTTATATAAAAACATAAAAAATCGTACCTACCTTCCAGTGTTTGTTCATAGACACTAATATTTAAAGTAAGGTTTCAGTAAATGTGTATTCTAAATTTAGAAAGACTAATAATAGCAAAAATGCTTTTTCTCGCAATTCATTTGCAGCAAGAAAATGAATTTTACATTTTCAGAAAAAGATTTCTATTAAGAAATATTTGTAAAAGAATCTATTCAGCAAAAAAAATGAGAGGACGTTTTAACTTTTGAAATGTAAATCCTACTTCTCGTGAATGTGGAATTTTCTTTTTCTTAATCGCTCGCTTATTCTTTTAAGAATGTTATATTAAGCTATCTTTTAAACTATTCTTATAGTAAATTAAATTTTCTCTTGAACACCGAAGATGTTATTTTTTAAATTCTATATGAATAAATATTGAATATAAAGTTTGTTAAATAAAAATTGCAAATATTTTTTACAATTGCAAACGCGCCGTATATAAGAGATATAATCTGGTAGTCTCGGTTTTTATTTTTAAAATAAAATATTGAAAATAAACAATATTTAAAATATATTTAGTTAGCAAACCAGTAAAAAAAATAACGAACAACAATATATTTCACAATTAAACGGTGGCGGTTACGCTTATAGTTGCCATGCTTTATTTAAAAAAGTAGGCGTGGCTACGTTTAAGCTATGCCATGAATTTGATATTTATACAAGACTTAAAAATTATTGAAATAATATAAAACGCACGTGTTGTAACAGGAATATGATTCTTTTAATTTACGTATAAATTTGGGAACTGTAATTTAATAAAAGTACGTCATCAATGTACGTTTATTTTAATTCAACCTCATGAATGATGTATTTTATTTTATTTTATCTGAACAAGAATTTTGACGAATACGTAAAATGTCTTCTATTAAATCAAAATATATCTCATTAAATGTTACAGTAATAAAACTTACATTTTCGAGATTCTCGAAAATATCTTTCATATGATTGGACTGCCTGCTTGACCAAACTTCTCAAACATGAGTTAAAAGTGAGAATTAGTAAACATTCTATGTGTGTGTGTATACATACGCCATAACATATACATATTTTGCGTGCATTTACACACACATTTATATATATATATATATATATATATATATATATATATATAGCGAGTAGAAAGCGTTATCCAGGATTAATACTTGGACTGTGCCCTGGGTTTTTCATGTTCCAGACTGCAATTTAATCTCTATAATAATAATAAGAAGAAAAAGCGTCTGTGTATCTTGTAAAAGGACACCTTTCATAGCTAAGGTTTCAATCAGCTGATCAGAAAGTCTGACGTAGATAGTACTGGACTCACAGCAGAGGTAGCATCAACCGAATGGAGAAGATGGAAGACGAATATATCTTTTAACAAAAAAACAGTTAGTATTTCTCTATAATTTTCTGATTAATTGCTTTTTAAATAAAAGAGACATAATCAAATCTGTTTCATGAGTCATATAAAGACAAATATTAGTCTGTATTGTAAACATTGTATTTCCGATCGATTTTAATATTTAAATATTTAATCTTGATCGATATTTTAGTTTTGATTAGTCATTAATAGGGATAAGAGAGCTCTAACCCACTCACTCAAACGTCCTAACGCTGCCACATATAACACCGGAACAAATTTAATGACACTTTTTTGACATTTACCGTCTTAAAAGGAGAGAGAGCACGAGAAATAGAGGGAAAGAAAAAGAGATGGAAGTGGTTAAAATAAAGAGAGATAAGGGGTGAAAGAAGAGAATGTAAGGAGACACCTGTTCTTGGTTCATCTAGTTAATAAACTCATTTTTTTCTAATTGTGGCGGCTAGTTAGATTAACGCGCCATACTTACAGTTTGTGAGTTCGAACCTCACCCCGGGCAGAAGTATTTCTTACTTTGAGTTTGCCCCAAAATGAAATTAAACATTTCAAATTACGATACGAAGCAGATGTTCTAGTTTTAACTTTATTGTTTTTTTGTAATCTACCATATTTATAGAAAGTAGAACCCGGTTGACGCCGGATAGCCCTGCTAGTATATTATATAATTATAACATTAAAATATTGTATTGTTAGTACGAATAAGTGTGATTTGTGAAATTAAAAAAAGAAAAAATCGATTAATTAATTAATAATTAACTTAAAACAGTTAATTAAAAAGAAAAATGTAATGACTAAATTTCTGGTTTAAAATACTATTAAAATATAATTTAGTAAAAAAAGCACGCACGACTCATCTTCTAATCTCTATTAATATAAAATTAGGCATGTGTATATCTTTTTATATTTGTATGTACAGGATTTACTCTTAAAGTTATTAACGGATTCTTATAAATTTTGGAACCCAGCTGATAGGCACAAGTGGTTGTAATGTCGGCTACATTTAGTTTTTGATTCAGTTTCATGCAGATACATTAAAAAGTGGGTAGAAAGCTCTTCGTGAAAATTCAGATACTTCCGAGTTTTGTGAAATGCTAACAATAGCCATTAGACATCAATGTTTTCTAAATTTCAGTTTCTTAAGAGTACTTTAAATGGTTCTTAAGGGGGAGGCATGATATGGACTCAACCTCTTATTTAGAAAATTCTAATAGTTGCATGTACTTAACCCATAATAACCAATTAAGCAAGATTCCATGAATGTTAATTTCTTCTTGAAACCCATTACATTTGAGAAAGTTTGGTAAATCCATGAGATTTGAAAAAGCTTCGTAAATCCATTACATTTGAGAAATTTTCTAGAATCAAAATCTTATAATGGATTTTGGTCAAAATTGAAATACGAATTCAAGACATAAGGTTTAGTATCATTATTTCTTGATTTCCATGTTCGTAAGGAGACATAAAAGTGGTGAAAAATATTTTGTTTGGGGAATTCATTTTCCCCTCCATGGATATTCTTCTAGTTAATTATAAATTTAATAAAATTTAAGAGTAAAAAAACTCAGAACCGATTTTTATCATTTCACCATTTCTTATATTGATGCTCTATCTACAATATCTAATAGAAAATATTTATATTTATATTATTCAAATATATATGTATATATAAGTTTTCGAGTATATATATATATATATATATATATATATATATATATATATATATATATATATATACTAGCTGAGAAATTTCTTGCAAAATCTGTAACTATTAAATTATTTGGTTCTTATGATTGACCAGCGCAAACACAGACTCCACAATGTTAATGTAAAACATCAGTTGAAACAATTAATGCAATATGTGGAGTAATAACACTCTTGCTATGGTTAGTTGTTGTAATTTTGCCATTGAGAGTAATCTTTCTAGACTGCGGCAATTATTATTTTAGTCCGAATCCGGAGTGCCTCTATTTGGGGAGATGGATGTTACCCAACATTAAAAAGTGACTTTTTGTCTAACTGTGTCCTCGTGTAGAGGCAAGTAAGCCCGGTCAGTAAACGGTATAAGCACCTATTTATGGTGCTTATGCCGTTTACTGACCGGGCTTACTTGCAAATAACGTAGTTTGAGAAGAACACTGTAAGTAATTTAGGTGATTCAAATGGGATTTATCAATGTTTTGAATCAAACAAAATAGATTTTGCTGTTTTGTGTGACTGTCCTTTCACTATGATTGTAAGTAGTGGGTTATTTGTGAAAGAACCCCCCCCCCAAAAAAAAAAAGTATATGCGATCCAAAAGTATGCGTGAATGTTTCCAAGTTCAGTGAAAGGAAAAGAATGAGTAAAAAATACCGAATTCAATTATTTTTTTGTTTATTGAAATGAAGAGAGAAAGTTTTTTGGTGTGGGTTCCAAATCCATCTACTGGAAATAAAAGTAAATGTTGCCGCATTCAAGAAGGATTTCTTCTTCACTATGAGAAGAGATTCTTATTTGTTATTGTAATAAGTAAAAAAACAAATGAATGAAGAGAGAGAGAGAATAAGACGTAGAGAGCGGGTGGTTATAATACGTAAAAGTTAAAATGAAAAGAAAAAGAAATAAAGATAAGAAATTACCTAAAATGAAAATCACTCAAAGTATCATATAAAAGATAAAAATAATATATTTTGAGGTATTGTGATTGTTTGAATAATGTTCGATAAGTATGGACAGTCAAAATTAAAACAATTTACCTGTTTTGTGTGTCCAGCGTAGTAGAAAAGACTATTTTGGGTATCCATAAGATTTCTATGAGCAATTGGATGGGTTTTAACCGTTGACCTGTGTTCGTTTTACGCTGTGAGTTCTTTTAAATTCAGTTGTAAGGGTTATGGATGAAATTGCCGAAGTGTTTAAGGCATAAAACTATAAATGATAGAAAGGAAGTAGATGTGTAAAAATTCGATAATTCGCAACTGAAATGAATTTTCTCGGAGAGATTGATAAGTACGTGACGCAATTTTGAATCAATGTACGAAATAATTTATTAAGTTCGTTAATGTAAACCGGAAATTCTAGAATGAGTTTAAGTGTATGTTTAATAGTTATAAGTAACGACGGACAATAAATAAGCATATTTAATCCGATATTCTGTAATTTTGAAGGAATATCAGAGAGTGATTATTAATTGATTCAGGAATCTTTTATATTATGTATTAAATTATTCGAAAAATGAAATGAAATGTTTACGGTGATGACTATAAATTATCCGATGTAATTTGATTACCGAGGTTAAGTTGGAGAGTAGGAGTAGATCAAAATTAGAGGGAACATGTTTACTACCATCTGTATGGAGTATGTTTTTGTGAGAGTCTGTGATGGCGATCTAAAAGTAGCATTTTTGTTAGATGTTGAAAATAGTCATAAATTTCTTGAAACACGCTCGAGTAAATAAGGTGAATAGAGTAGCCTATGATGCATGTGGTTATTTTCTTACTCTCGCCGAAGGTAAGGAGAAAATCAAGTCTACTTCATATATATAAATTTCTCTCTCTCTCTCCCTCTCTCTCTCTCTCTCTACACACACACACACACACACACACACATACATATATATATATATATATATATATATATATATATATATATATAGAGAGAGAGAGAGAGAGAGATAGATAGATAGATAGATAGATAGATAGATAAATAGATAGATAGATATAACGATAAAGTCTTTTATCTAAAAGAGAGAGAGAGAGAGAGAGAGAGCGAGATTAGTTTTGTATTATACGTATTCTTTTTTATTTTTTAAATCATTATTATACTACTAGCGGAACCCGTGTAAATTACACGAAATGATGTTTTCAATACGGATCCTAATGTAACAAAGCATCCTCTATTTGTTAGTAAGTTACGCTTGCTTTATTATGAGCCCCCCCTTCTGGATAAGAGTGAAATAATTGTTTAAAATATTAACTCGTGTACAGTGGACATTGCGCATATCTACTAAAAAAGGTTGATATGCCATCTGTTCAAAAAAAATAAAACAACAACAAAATAATACTGGCCGATACCCTACTTTTTAAGCAGTCAACGTAATTAAATAGACAATGCCATTAAAAACGCCAACATAAAACAAAAAATAGTTTTAAGTTTTAAGCAACACAAAAAAGTAGTTTTTAACCAGGTGATAAAAAATATGTATTATTTCTTCCCCTTCCCCTCGAAATGTAGAATAAAAATGTTAGAGGTTGGTTGGGATCGAACTATAAACCAGTCGGGCCGAAGTAAAAAATACTACCTCGCCAACCATTGCGCAAGAGCGAAACACTGTTAAATATCCCTAAACGCAGCCTAGTTGAATGTTTTTCAAAATTTAGGTGCGGCACGCATGCGCAGAGATTTTGCCGGAAGCGTGACACACGAACACACACGCTATCGTATTAATATATAGATATTTAAAACGCTCTGCCTTCTTCGTCTGGAATGACTACAGTGATGAAAAAAACATAAATAAGGCAGCCCATGTTAAAAAAATATTTTCGCCTTTTAATTTAGAAATTAAAGATAATAATTTTCGGTAAACCTTTATTCTTTTTTAATCAGTTGAAATGCGAAATCCAGTTAGAATTCAATGTAGTTGTTACGATCACGTACGGATCAATATGAAGGAAGTGAGCGTGCAGACGATGTAATACGGAAAATTGACCCTAATGATACTTTTACTGTATTTATTTAAGTACTGTGGAGATTAGTCACCCCTACTACTCTGCTGAATTTAGTAATGAATTAGAAAACAACTGATCGGTTTACATACGAAAATCGATGAATTTGAATGAAACTATTTTTTTTGTTTTAGAAAACACGTGCTAATAATTGGGATAAATCGCTTCCGAAGCAGATTTGCTTTTGGTTCGAAAGCTAAACCTGCCAACGGTACAGGTGGAAATCTAACTTTATTTTATATATACGATAAATATGTTTTAGATACGTCCACACAGAAGGGGCTCTGTCCGTCAGTCGCTCTGTATGTCAGGCATAAGTTTGAAATATCATTTTTTTAGATACATCCACTGTATAAGAGGCTTAGTCAATCCGTTGATCAACTGTCACGTTTAAAGTTTAAACGCCTTGATTAAATGGTTGCAATGTCGAATATGCGTTATAGTTGTTGATACGTACAGGAATATATATAAGAGGGTCTGTCCGTCGGTTGATAGGTTTATCAAGTTTGAAAAAGCATTTTTATCGCCAAATTTTTAGACGCTGCGATTCATGTATGTGATAGCTGGAAATTAATGGGCGAAATATCTATCTTAAAAAATATTCATACGAACTGAAAAGAATGTTCTTATTTGTATTGCACATAATTGAACTGGAAACAGTTTATTTCATTAAAGATGCATTATTTCATTAAATTATATGCGAATTAATAGGTTGATAAAGGTCGTGCTAACGAATAAACAGATATGTAATATTATTGGAAAATATGAATCAATTGAAGTAAATATCAAAATAAATTTAAATTCATGAATTTAAAACTTAAAAAACATCTCGAGGATATATTATTGCTTTAATATTTTTAATTTATATATAAATTTGGTACAAAGTTATGAATTTAAATTATACCAATAAATGTATAGAAATAAACCATACCTGTGAATAACTGAATTGACAGAACGTGTTTTTAATCAGGCGAACGTAATAAATTTAATTTAATTTTCAAAATCCCTATTTTAAAAATCGTAAAATATGTCATCATAAAAAAGCAAGCAAAAATGAAAGTAAAAATACTCCCGGCCAATGACCGGATCGAAGTGTTACTTTTTATGTTATTCTCAGTTATTAGCGTAAGAATTGAAACAGCAATCTCCAGACTGTCATTCTGAACTGATGGTTAAACAATGCTTTTACCTGTTACGCCGCGAGTTCATGTGGACAGTTCTAATTTCTAATATTATTAAGAACATAGAATGCAAATGTATATTTATTTGGTTATTTTTGCTATTAGAAAACACACATCCAATTTATACCCACACAACTCGTCTTTGTAAAAGATAACAGCAATGTCATTGTCATTTGAGCATTTATTGTTAGTTACTCACACTAGAATAAGGAAAGCAAATTAACTAAAGTAATTATATCAAGATTAAAGGAAACCATACGTACATTAGGATACGATGTTTAAATACAAACTTAAATAGCCAGTACATTGCATGTTTGATGTGGGGGCGAGTATATAGGCGTCAACATATGCACAACAAGAGAGATGTATACATATGGAAACATGAAGACGCTATAGAAAGAAGGCTTATTTGATATTCACTTAATATTTTAGCTGCACACGTGTTTGGAGTATTTCATTGTCTTAGTATGTGGCAACCATTACTATTGGTTAACCTAAGAAAACGGTTTCTTGTCTCTGCAACTTTTTCAGGAATTACATTCTTTTTAACGTTTGATTACTATCAAACAACAGCAGGAAACGGTATATTGCTTCTGCCGCGGCTTCATTTCTTCGAGAATTAAAAAAAAAATTGTTAAAATTTCCGTTAGAACTAAATGACATAAGAAACGTTTTTTTTTCCCCTGCAAAGGATTTCAAAAATCAACTTACATTACTATTTGACAACATAAGAATAAAGTATATTGCTCCTGCTGCGTCTTCATTTATTCAAGAATGAAAGTCTTTTTTAACAAACAACAAAAAGAAACAGTGTTACTCATATTACTTTTTTAAAGATAAAAAAATCAACGTTTCATCTTGGTAATGGTGTCACCAAAAACCAATAGTTTTTTGTCAGCCACTTAACATGTTTAGAGGTAGATTTCTTGAGAATCAACCTTGTAACCCCTTTCTTTGAAAAGCTTGTTTTTTGACTAGCCTGTTTGGAGTCCAGGAGATAGGGCGCTCGTCTCTTTCAGTATTAGTTTTTTCTTGAAGTGATTCTACCTTCATCTTTCTTTTTTATTATTATGATTAGTTCATTAATTCAAGTGGCGGCATGCTTGTCTGGAATGATTTCCATAAAAATGGTTAAATACATGTAAATACATGAAAGCACACAAATAAACAGGTTGGAAAACTGCACGATAAACAATAAATGTTTCATCATAATACAACCATGTACGAGTTATTAGGCAGACTAAATATAAGTTAATGAACGAAAATGTAAAATTACTTACATAGTATCAACAATGGTGATGCACAACTCGGAGAAAAATCGACCAAAATTCATTTGGGAGTCGGTTGAATCTATCCAAAAAGTAACCCCAAAAGAAAGTCGGCTAAGATTTGAATAGCATGCTAAGAAGTAGAATGGTGCGGACAATCTCTAACCAGTTTGAAGATCGAGTCCATAAAAGAGTCTCCTCTTTTAATTTATTTCAAAAGGAGTGAGGAGGGAGAGTACTAAATCACGAGAGATAGCGCCATCTCGCGTTAAAAGTAAATATCTCCAAAGTGATATATCTGGTCTCAACAACGCATATATTCTTGCAGTTTACAATAATATAATTATATCTAAATAGTTTTAATCAAATGCTTCTTAATTTGCTTTTTCTGCTTACAAGCTGACTTGATGATGTATAAACCTAAACATCTTTTCCCTCCAAATGTTGATATCACTACAATCACCACTGATCAACGGTGTTCACTGATTCCGTATGAAGCGATGTTTGCAATTCTCGTTTAAAAGTTTGTTAATGTTGAGGAAGTTTTAAAAATTCCTCGATCTGAATCCAGATCTAGATGATCTTTGTTCCTGGATATGACCTTAAAATGTACCCTTTAGTAAAGCCAGAATTTCGGAGCTACGGGGAGTGTGTAGGTACCACTGAGTTACCACTACTTTCAGGTCCGCTCTTATCCGGCGTTACTACGCACTTAGTAACTCTCCCATTCGATGTGTTAAATAGACCTTTTCCCGGCTACGACATTAAACTACCTCGGATACCCTTTGGCAAGGTGTTCGCCTCTATCCCATTATCCCGAAATTCATCTTTCCCAGTCCTTTCTACTTTTGTTAGATAATGGCCCCATGGGAATGGACGCATCTGTCGGGGATCGAATTTGACTTGCGCGATTTGTGATGAAGTAATCTCGTGCAGGTTCGATGTGTTCCCACGGATCGCGATGACAGATGATGCGACCGAAAGGTCAAAGGTTAGATTGCACCTTGCGTGGTCACGAAGTTTGGTGACGTCAGACTTTCCCGCGTGGGAAAGTTAAAGTAAGATTTAAGGAGTTTTACTGACTTGGAAGCGACGAGACAAGACTGACAATCATGTAGCTGTTACAAAATGGGATTAAGCTTCTCAAAATATACAAGTAATTACGAAATAACTAGTGAATTTAGTTAGCGTAACCTCTCTCTCGATCCCAACGAACTCAGGTCGGCGCATTAAATAGTTAAATAGTTAAATAAAAACGGCTCGAATTAAAACAGAAAAAGACTTTGTTGTACTCGTTGAGAAGTTGATTTCAGCCCACGAAGAAACGCCGGTACGATGGACGACCGACGAGGATTATGGCGACGGCGGTGGCGTCTGCGGTGACGGTGATGACAAAGACAACCATAGCAGTCGCGGAAAATGGCTGCAGGCAGACGACGAGAAAAGAAAGGAGAGAAGAGAAAAGGTTAGTACGAGTAGCAGTATAGCGGCGACGGCGATCGAGAATCGGATCGAGTAGCTACGACATATAACCCCATTTGAATCAACAACGAAGGTTCTACGACGACTAAAGAGTTTGGTGAGGCCAATAACTTGTAAATCTAACACTTTTTTGTTTACATACCCTATTTCTCAACTACATCACATACCCAAACTCTCTTCCATCGCTGATGAGGCCTAAATTGTGGAGATTTGAAAGTGTAGAGTCACTCCTTACTTATCACTATTACCCCATGTTCACTTTGACCGGAAGTCAGGGTCCCACCTTTTCTTTTAACGACTATTTTTTGAAATACAGCTACAAAACAAAGCAATTGTATACACACATATCGTATACAAAACATATGCATGGTTTGGGCATAAAATGACCGAACGATGGCTGACGCAACAATCAACCAACCAAATTGCTACTGAAATTCAGTCAATCAAAGAAGTCTTCTTTGATTGACTGAATGGTTTACTTTGTCTCTAGAAATAATGGATAATTTCGGAAAGGGTTTAGGCGTGATGACAACATTATCCTGAAGCAATTGTTGTGTAATCTATTGGCGAGATCATTCATAGTGCTTAATGGCCAATCAAAACTCCGGGTACAAATAAATTTATTACTTACATAAAAAATATTTTGTTCGTTAAGTTTATCGAAATTAGTACATTTTTAACTTATATGACGGTTTGATTA